>OZ022419.1:3959587-4160611 GCA_963989365.1 Rhimphoctona megacephalus
ATTATCGGGGGACTCGAGTTTTAGGCAGCAGCGACGGAGGACGTCTTTTCTCAAGCCGTAGCCGTCTTCGATCAAGAACCCGACGCCATCGGAATTATCGAGTGGAAGCATCTGTGGTCCTTTTCCGGATTTCCAATCTCTGAAACCGTAGCGGTGAGCCGTCGTTTCGCTCTCATTTTGTTTTGTTGTGATTTCATACCATTTTGTACTCGCGAGTATATTTTGCGAATTTTGGGATTTAAAAGAGCGATATTGTTTCGGGATACGTACACGTTTGGAAAATTCTAGTAACATCTTGTTCCGCGATTTAAAACGTTCGCGAATTGTTGTTGTTAAAGTTTTATTTTGAATTGCCAAGAGGAATTCTAGTATTTGATTTAGCCCAATCTCGAGATCCATAGTTGTAATTTAAATTGTTGTAATATCGAGCCGAAGGCAAATATTTTTGTTATCATATTATTTTCGATCACTTGAAAATTATAAATTCTTTTAATTATCGAATGTCAAATAAATATTAAGAAATAATGTAAACTGTCGATATAATTTTTCCGGAAAGATTATTTTCTTCCAAATTTTAATGCTATTCAAAAATAAAAGCTATTGTAATTCCGGAGTTGGATTGTTGGTGTGAATATTTATTTTGTATAATTGACCCAGCCCCTCTACCACAATTGGTTTAAAATACAGCTACGACCGGGAAACCTTATTATTTTGTTCTCGATAATTTCAAATAAAATTTGTTTAAGGATGATCTTAAACTGGCGTCCAGAAAGTATCGAGAGCAAATATAATTTGAAGCGCTTGACGGGAAAAGCATTACAATATATATTGTAACGTAACAGAAGTTGCCGCTGCAGCTTCTGTTACAGGACAATGTCGCGGCTAATTCTCGATGATATTTCAGTATGGACCATGAGTCACACGCGATTTATTGCTTTTCAGAGTGTGAGGAGTGCGAATTGTAGATAGGCAACAAAATTCCCTTTTCATCCTTCTCCGTGCGCATTTGAAAAAAAAGAAATATTACCAGACTCGGAAAACGACATTTGTTAACGTTACATTTTTTTTTAGTAGTATCGAAATACGTGCTAAATTTCAATGTGACAGGTGACACTCAGATATGCGGAAGTTGTAAGATTGGTTGCCATTTAAAAAGCACTATTTCCATAGGCCGAAACGATGAAGCTCGAAATAGTATAGTAAGACAAATTGCCACTAGATTTAACTCAGAAATACAATAAAGCAGCTTCAATTCTAAATCTGTATAACGTGAATAAGGTATGCATTTTTTATCCTGAAAAAGCGGATGCGCATCATTGGTGTTCCCAAACACGAAAAGTCTGTGAAGTATAAATTGAAAAAAGTATTTAAGTTCAAATAGTGGACCATATAATACTACATTTTCCACAGAGTGGAAGGGAGAGATACAAGAAGGATCTTTGAGTAAAGAAAGTGGTTTTGTGGATATAACGACACTTAATGAGAAAATTTCCTGCAAGGATCTCGATTTTTACATTATCATAAGAGACTATCTTCAATCCTGTGAAATGGTGCACCACGTGACGAGGTTGAATTAAAAATGACGGAAGCCAAAAGAATATGAGATCTACTGGAAATACGTAGACATTAAAAGTGAAAATGAAAAGGAGGAAGAGAGTACCATACGCATGATTCGTTAGTGCGTGAATAAACGAATTCGTCAGTAAACAAATCCTCGCGAGAAAGCAAGATAATCTGAGGCCCAAAGCCCCCTATAGAATCACAGTGCTACGACGTTCAAATTCTGCTGCATGTTCTAAGATTTTGATGCAGGGACTTAACAATTTGATCGAGTGACTGGCTAAATACATAATACAAGAATCTTTTTAATATTCTAATTTGCTTTAATTACATTTGTTGGATTATGCAGGGAATTACATTTTCCAATTTACAAATGCAATTCGCGGCATAATCGAATAAAGAGTACTTGGGTATTGAAGAAAATAAATATTCGGAATAACTCATGCGATTTTGGGTGTACTGATATTATCAGTTTCAACCTTTTTTTCTATTATGGCTTACACTTTATAAAGAATACATGGATGATGCACAAGATTCAGGATGGAAAAACCATAAACGGAGCACTTTCAAAATTCACTACCTTTCGTATCAGTTAGATGCCGAATCAAATATTATACAGGAGATGCTCATCACCAACAATGTCCCCAATGTAGTCAACACATCTCACAATCCCACGAAAGAAAAGATGATGATCCTGGAAATTTTTGCCCTGATTGAGAATGTGGTCGAGACGTCACTGAGAAATCATGGATCTCGGTAAGAATTTGAGACTGTGATTGCGAATTACGTGTTGGCATATCTCAACTGTGAATCAAAATGTGATTATGTGCGTATGTGTGAATCAATTACATGGTCACTCAAGCGCTCGGTATCAACGTCACCCTCAATGGTTGTTTAAGCGATACATGTGCGATGATGAGAATTTCGATCATCGTACGGATAGATGAAGATAAATGTATAGATGTAGACGAAGAGCGAAATAATAGAAGCGAATACGCCGGATATATGGCGTGTCGCGACAACAACACGCCATCCCCAGCTTCCATTCACCCTCCGGTTTATTTGCTTTGCTATCTTTCTCACTCCATAACGCCTCGCCACTGTCTGAAACGCCTACCAAGTGCGGTTCAACAACAGTTATCAACAAAACGGCGATAGAAGGGTGACTCTCGTATGATTTGGAACTTAGGCAAATGACAATACGCCGCGATATCAAGAAGGGGAGGAGGTCGTGAAAGAGAATGAACGAAAGAATGAAACAAATATCGAAGACCGCATCACTGTGATATTGCAGTGATATAGGTGGACACCGCGTTGCCATGTTTTGGCGACAGAACCATCCAAATTGTTATTTCTGTCCATTTATCTCTGTTCAAGCCGCATTTTTGTGAATCCAGTTTTTGCGGTACCTTTGAAGAATTGGACCTGCTCCGGTACTCGAGCTGTGTGTGTCTCTTTGCTTTGACTCCTTCAGTCTTCCTGTTTTGCAGTCCCGTGAGACCTCAATCTCCATACCATTTTTTTTGTTCTTTTATTTTTAATTTGCCTGCGCATAACCAGTCCTTCTCGCTGTGCATTTCTCGTCAAGCCACATGTGTGGTTCGGCACGAAAATCACTTGGTCAAAAACTATATATTGATTACTCTTACTATATAGGAATATCGTGGATGCATTCAATATTGCCGAAAAAATGACACCGTCTCGATTTCTGCAGCGGAACTTAAACGGGTGTGGTTCATAAGGGACATTTTCCGCCTATGGGCTATTTAATGAGACTTTTTTTACCCAAAATTGTTCAAAACTCGGCAAATACAGTGGTATTTAAAGTGGAAATCTTATGTAAACATAAAGGACACATCTTCATCTATTAAAAAAAAATGGAAAAGAGGCTTGAATAAGACACTTTTATTTGGCGTGTATGATAGGTGGAAAACGCAATTGAAAGAGCATGACAGACCTTACCCCCCCCCCTCCCCCCCTCCCTTTTCGCCTGAATCGCTGTCGTGACTATCGACTTTGCAACAATATTTTTTTTCTCTTCATCATCAGTTAACGTTTCTCTAGTTCTTGAATATAATATGGAAGATATATTGTGAATTAAAAAAAATTACAAGTCAAAGTGGTAAGTTTTGAGTCCAATCAAAAATGCATTATACATACATATGTTTAACCTTTACGCGATCAACGTAGATCATTTGTGTCCACGTTTATTTCAATTTCTAGAAGTACAGTAAAGCTTGTCACCCTACTTTAATAAACACCCATCCTGAAAAAAGTTTGTTAAGTTAGGAATTTCCGAGCAAAAGGTCTCACTTCAGCATACATTTCTTCTCGAATACCGAGCCGCTAAAATCCCGATAAAAAAAAGGTAAAAAAAATAAAGGTTCGGTAAAAAGTTTACGTTCCCAGTCAATGTGGGTCAGTATCCTTATACTGACCCACATTAAGGCGTCTTCTCACTTTGGAAATTTAAAAAAATCGATTTTTTTTTTTTTTTAAATTTTGAAAGTACATATCTTCAAAAATGTCATCTCGAAATTTCATAAAGATCGGACGAGTCTAACTACATTTTTTGGCGACCGTTAGGTGACTACCTGAGAGTACCCGGCGATCCCTTTCACGCCGCTCGGACGGTCCCTGTATATCTGACTCTATACAATTGAATAGCCGTGTTCTTTTGTTAATGTAGTACCCCTTGCTTAGGTATATTCTGTTTTCGGGTCTATACTCATGTAATAAGACCTTAACACGTGCATTTTTCAAAAGAAAATCACTCGGCAACGATGCTAAACTGTTATTTCATCAGTCTAATTTGAAACTTCGTAACGGCAACATCTCTGCGCTCAGGATTGTTATAATGGATAAAAAGACTTCGCAACAAAGTGCCACGTGGCGACGTCCAAGTTCGAAATCTAAAAAAAGAAAATTTCGTGGAGTGCTTCCACACCAGTCTGAAGCAGATACGAGTCATGCTAGTGCGAGTGCAGCAAAATTAAAAAAATCGGACGATACAAGTTTCGATGTACACATCGATCCAACGGCTGGATATAGTATTATTCAGTTTTTTCTTGTTTTTTCTACATTACAACAATATGTGAAGTGTAAAGTTTGTAACAAAGATGTTTCAAGAAACATCATCAAGAAAAACCGTGGAAATTGCTTGCCAAACAGCGGCATGCATTTATAACGAAGGGCTACAACCTGTTTTAAAAATTTTGGAGGTGATGGGTGTCAAACTAGGCCCTATCGCCGTTCAATACGCCGAGAAACGCGACAGTGATCGCGTACGCGTAGGGAACCGCCGCAGCTCTAACGCTTCAAAAGAGACTAGGTCGAGACGAAGGGAAGCTACTTTGGACGAACACACCTTCTACGAAGAATCGGAAGGTCCATTGTATGGAGCAGGCATCGCTGATTAACCCGAGGTAAGGTTTTTTCATGATTTTTCTGCAACCAAAACTTTAAACGCAGTTATCTCAAAACAAGGTTTTTCGGTGCTTTGTTGATGAAATTTCGGAAACTATCCGGCCGATTGTCATGAAATTTGAATGACATATGCTTCATAGTTATGGCTATAGCGCATATCATCAGATTTTTTAAATTTTGATTTTAAGAATTTTTTTTTTACAAAAAACTGCAAAAAAATCGTGGTTTTTTTTTACTTTTTCGAAAAACGTGCGCCATTTTGTTATTTTCGCGAATATCAAAAATCTGATGATATGCGCTATAGCCACTGACATACTGAATCTAAAACAGTTTTATTTTTTTGTTTCAGACGACCCGTCTCGGAGATACCATCAACAAGCCACGACCATAACATTTTTACACGGGTTTTTCAATGCTACTGATGTATTATAATAATTGTTTAAAAAAATAAAATAAAAATTTTTTCATGTACTTGAAAGATGTGTTTATTACATAGGATCCGTTTTATCCCATAATTTTAAGCAAAAATCCTCGAAAAAAAATCGCAAAAACAGCCTATTTTTGAGGCGTTTAAAGTGAGAAGATGCCTTAACTGGGAACGTAAACTTTTTACCTAACGGAAATTTGAACACAATTTAAAGAATGATTATAAAAACGTTATTTAATAATTCGTAAAAATTATTATTTGTTTCCTTCTATTTTTGCATCGATAATACACGAAAATGAAAATATGAATAAAAAATTAAACAAATAATTCTTTTGGAAATTCGAATATTTCTGCTAAGCTCAACATCCGTTATAATATTTTCTTTTGTATTTCAGAACACTTATCTTTTTCCATATATTCTAATTATTTTTGGTATGCGATTTTTTAATTTGGAATATTGCTATTTTTAGACTGGTAAAATCCAGAATTTTCATTTTCGAAAGTAATGTATCTAGTATCTTTTAATCGATGGAGCTTAATATCCCTCCATTCCTTCATCTTTTATCTTTCATTTCTTTTTTTGATTTTTTTACGACGTTTGGTTCGCAAGTTAGAATGTTTTTACCGTAAAATGCATCCTGTGTATAATTATACATATTTATGCATATTAAAGACATATTTCAGACAATTATGTGGAAAATTTATAAGCATAGTGTTTTAGTCCATGTATCAAACTAACTGAGTTCTTAAGACTTTTCCTGGCAATGATTTTTCCTGAATTGGACGAAAAATGCGTTGGACATGACTGACTCACGTCGTCCAGGATAGGGTGCCGAAAAAAACGTTCACTGAAGAAGAAGTTTGCTCAAAGGAACTATCTAGAATATTTTTGATAGATATTTGTAATAACGATACCCATCACCAAATTAGCAATACGCGATCGTCGTAGTAACTTTTCTCTGATTCATTCAATAACATTTCTAGGATACCATATTGTTTGGTTATTATAACCATATGTAGAGTCGCGGTAGCGACTCGAGACAAGTACATTTTCAAAGAGAGTTCGCTCCAAGACTCTTTACTCGAAGGACCGCGTTTCTAACTGTTTTCGAAAATTTTTAAAAATTGTTTCCGTAATATTTAATTAATAACAGCATTTTGGAGGATGTTGCGGGTTCGCGTATTTTTTATTTTTTTTTTCTCTTTCGATCGTGACTAATTAGAATTCTGTAGCTTAACGCGTATTGAAAATATTAGAGTAGATCCATTGATTTCCGAGAAGTTTCTCGGGGGGGGGGGGGGGGGGGTCGAATTTGCTCAAAATTATGTATTTCCAAGTACCTCAAAAACTATCATTAAATTCCAAATTTCAACTCTTTAGGTGCCCGAGGTTATGAGAAGGAGCCATTCAAAGATCTAAAAATTTCCATTTTTAGCCTGTTTTCAAAATTAAGATTCACGAAAACCTCACGTTCCAAATGAATAATACAGGTTACATTTTGTTCAGTATGCTATCTAGTTTGTAGAAAAAAATGTTTAGTCATATAGGCCAAAAGGCCTTTTTTGTGACTAAGTTAAATAAATTGAAAATTTCAATAATATGCCGATTTTAAAATTGTCGCCACAAATTGACCTTCAATTTAATTCACTTCTTATATCACTCGTTTTTTTCAATTTTTTATACCCTTTAAGCGAGTGAGGCTAAAAATTTTAATTGCGTAAAGAAACTCAGAGATATTCCATTTTAAAATTAGGATTTTTTTTTAATATTACGAAAAATCGAAGAAATACGAAGTGTGACCTTGCACTACGCATTTCTATCAACTTCAATCATCACTAAAATTTAGGTGGGAGTAGTTTTTTATATCTAGAACCAATCTCCTTAAGGGCAGGGTAAGGTTTTAAAAGCGAAAAAAAGGCACATTTTCATGATTTTTTTGCGCCGATATGAGTAATATTGTTTTATTCATTTTATATATATATTATAGTATAACTTCTGAAGTATATTAGAAAAAATTTTCAATAAAAATATTGATAAATATGCCCGTGACAGCGAATCTCTGGAGGCGCCTTGAAAAAAAGTTGTTTTGCGGTGAACATGATAACTCGCTACCGGATCATCTGAAACAAAAAAATCGATATGCGTTTTAAAGGTGATATGTTTCCCCAGGTAATCAGGGGGAGTTTTTTTTTTTTTGCAGTATTTGGAAGTGAAAGCCGCGATTTTAGCTAAAAAAATCTCGGTGAATTTGTTATTAAAAAATAGAAAAAATAATTAAAAAAAAAACTCGCCCTCATTACCTGTTGATTTATATGTAGAAATAGTATTTAAATTTTCAAAAGGATTGGTTAAGTAGATTTTGAGTTCTAATGTTCACGAACTTCAAAAATGACGTTTTCGGGAAAATCGATTTAAAGCTCACCGCTCGGGCATTTGTCGTGCTGTGGGCCGGTCGTTTGAAACGCTGTAGCTCCGTTAATTTTGCTCTGATTGACTTGAAATTTTTACACAATACTCTCGACATATGGTACATTTAGAAAAAAAATTTAAAAAAAATGCAAAAAAAAGTTTAAAAACCTTACCCTGCCGTTAAGAAATTTCTTGGCCCGAACTTCCATCACTCTCTACAGCCTGCTGAAGAACAGAATAATTCTGGTTATTTTTAAATTAAAAAATTAATGATGCAGTGCTTATTACTTTTTTTGGAGATTATTTTACGCAGTTTTCAATACGGTTATATTAAATTTAACGTAACATTACGTAATTAGCTGCAAACAATTTTTTAATATTATTATCATGCTATAAAAAGCATATTTAAGTCAAATTTTGTACTTAAAATTATATTATTTTTATTTTATTTAAAATAAAAATATCTTTTCAGTTCCAATATATTTCCCATTATTTCCAATTATGATAGACAAGCTCTTAATTTTTACGAATTTCATTCTTCAGATTCGTTCAGAAATTTTTTTTTCATCATTTGAAATTAAATCATTTTCGGATGCAATACAATTTGAATTATCTTAATAAAAAAGTTTTAAGGGCTCCTAAATAATTACTTATTTTTTTGTATTAGATAAATTAACTGTAGAAGGATAGAATGGCTTTAATGAATATAAAACTATTTTTTTCAACTTTTAGGATCAATGATAGTATATTTTTACCTAGAATAATGATTCTTGAGAAACAATCTACGTCGTACTGTTATGTTATGTATGGTCTAAATATTTCTAATCAAAAACTTATACTGTTTCAATTTTTTTCGTTTTTTTAGGTAATAACAGTTTAACTACTTTTGAGTTGATATCAAATGACGTCACTTTTATTTTAAAAGAATTATCTTCAACTGGAATGTAGCAGTGTATTGGATATAGTTTTTACTGTCGAGAATCAATTTCTCAATTTCTTTTCGTGCTTTTTTACATCGGAATGTGGCACCCATAAGACTTTGAAAAGTATTGTTGAAATTATTAGTATTATTCATTCTTTAATAAAAAAAATGTAATACTAATATTCAAAAATTAAATAAAAGAACGATATTTACTCAATAGTTTCACATTTGTAAAGGAGGTGTGATTTGCTTTTCAGGTGGTGTCCTTAAGCAATACCGCATAATTAATCTTTTGATAATTCCCCCAATCGCATCGTAGAACGATTTTCCGTGACTAGTTGCAAAGAAATTGTAAAAGAAAACTTTAATTTTGAAGTCTTCCTCATGACAGTATATATTGGCTAAATGGTTCCTAGAATGAAGTGTAAAAAGTATTTAGTACATAGTAGTGCAAAAAGCCGTTTGGACCTTTGATTGTCACTAATATTACCACTTGTCACTAATATTAAATAGATTTTTTAACAGCACGTCCGTTTTGTCGGATAGCACTCCTCTCAATCTAGAGTCGTGGTAGCGACTCGAGACAAGTACATTTACGTATACTATAAGATGGCGAAGACGAGTCGCTACTAGAGTCTTTACAGCAAGCAGAGCGGTTTCGAAAATTGTTTCGGCGATATTTAAGTAATTACAACGTTTTAAAATATGTTACTAGTTCACGTATTTTTTACTTTTTTTTCTTCTTTCGATCATGACTATTTAGAACTCTGTAGCCTAACGCATATTGGAAATATTAATATTTCATCCTTCCAAATCATCAAAAAAAGGTGGCATTTTTCGCACACATTTTTTGACGTTTAGCGGTTGCTGTCTAGTGACACTAGTTATAACTAGAAATTTTCAGGTAATATGTGAGACTGTGGGCAGGGATACAACTCTATTCTTTATATCTCTATTCTTAAATAACTCTATGCTGCACATCTCTATTCCTCTACATCTCTATTCTTAAATATCTCTATTCTGAATAACTCTGTGGTTAATTAAACTGTATTCGTAAATAACTCTATTCTTAAATATCTCTATGCGTAATTATCTCTATTCCTGAACATCTCTATGCTTAAATATCTCTATTCGTAAATATCTCTTATCTCCTACATCTCTATTCTTATATATCTCTATTCTTAAATATGGTTAAAGACAACTCTATTATGATACATCTCTATTCCAACTCATCTCCATTCCAAGACATCTCTATGCTTGATAAAAATAATTGACAATCAAGCTGTATATTATGATAAATTATCGGCGGTCGAAATAGTAGAGCGAATAAAATTTTATAGGCTGATCGACTAAGAAATTGAACTCTCAGATCTTGGCATAACTATTACATGTTTTTGTAAAATTTAAATTATTTAATTGAATATTATTATGTAGTTTAATGATCATAGCAATTGCATTTGAAGAGAGAGAATCAATGTTTCGGCGGTATTTCGACCTGTTCATAGAATCATAGAATCATAGCGTGGTGAGTTAATGCAAAATCTCAATTATCGATACTCACCACGCTATGATTCTATGATTGTATGAACAGGTCGAAATACTGCTGAAACATTTATTCTGTCTCTTCAAATGCAATTGTTATGATCATTAAAATACATAATATTCAAATAAATAATTTAAATTTTACAAAAACATGTAATAGTTATGCCAAGATCTGAGAGTTCAATTTCTTAGTCGATCAGCCTATAAAATTTTATTCGCTCTACTATTTCGACCGCCGATAATTTATCATAATATACAGCTTGATTGTCAATTATTTTTATCAAGCATAGAGATGTCTTGGAATGGAGATGAGTTGGAATAGAGATGTATCAGAATAGAGTTGTCTTTAACCATATTTAAGAATAGAGATATATAAGAATAGAGATGTAGAAGATAAGAGATATTTACGAATAGAGATATTTAAGCATAGAGATGTTCAGGAATAGAGATAATTACGCATAGAGATATTTAAGAATAGAGTTATTTACGAATACAGTTTAATTAACCACAGAGTTATTCAGAATAGAGATATTTAAGAATAGAGATGTAGAGGAATAGAGATGTGCAGCATAGAGTTTTTAAGAATAGAGATATAAAGAATAGAGTTGTATCCCTGCCGAGACTGTGTTCGTTGATGTGACAGCCGATGACTTTTCTTCATGATGTATAAGTAAGAGTGACAGCTGTGAGTTTAGAAAAAAGATCGCCGTTATACTAGTGACAGTTGTGCGATTAAAAAGTAAGTTTATAAAAATCGCGGGTGTGAAAGCAGATAATTTGATTTTTGGTTAGACATATTCGAGATCAGGACTTTAAACGCGTATTCGGTGAACATTTAATATCTTTGTTGTAAGGTTATAAAGAACGCGGTCAGTTTCAACTATTGATTAAAGTGACTTTTATTATAATATCAGTAGAAGAGTGATAGTGCAAAGATAAAGTTTAAATCAATAAATAAACTTTTGAACAGTGTCTAAATAAATAAACTTTTTTATTAACCCTAGCCCCAACAATCCATTTTTCCGAACGTTAACTCTAGAACGGAGTCGAAAACGATGCCTCTTCTCTTTTACCATAAAATGTTCCTTGAATGCAATAATAAAGTTTATTTAGAAACCATTTCTAAACTTGAATTTGTTTCCACAGAAAAAAACAGTAATTGAATCATTAAAACATTAGCGTAATGAAGATGAGAAAAATACTACTTATGTATTTTTATAGTATGTAGGAAATATTAACGGACAACACTACGGACAACACAAAGTGACCCCCTATTTTTTTCACATTTTTCAAGAATTTTTTTTTGTGGGAAAAAAAGAGATTCGAAAAAATTTTTTTGGGTTTTGTTCCTTGTTTATTAATGTATCAAAAAACATTTTTTTCACATTTTTCACGCCGCATGGTGGCGCTGGGGAAGCTCTCGCGTCATCTCCGCAGTGGTTCGCGGCACGCAGCAGAACTCTCTTCAACGTCGATCTGAAAAAAAATATCGAGTGTTTTCGTTAATAATATGATATTTTGAAGAGAAGTACATAGGGATTTGGAAAAATATTGATTTTTAAAAAATAGGCACGCCTTTGATATTAACGAATGATTTTTGAGCAAAATTTCTCGTCGAAAATAGGCTATAACTTTTATAATTATTGAGATATCGAAAAAATCTTATGTACTTCTCTAGATAATCTACTTTTATTGATACAGTAAAAATTTGAAGTCGATCGGATAAAAATTGCTCGAGTTCTGCTGCGTGCCGCACTAAAAAAAGTGGTTTTGAGAAAAACGCGTTCAAAGTTGGGACCCCGAGCGTCGCGGACCGCTGCACCGCTCCACAAAATATTCAATATCTACGAAAATAATTATTTTTTCGACCTGGATCCAACGGCATTTCAATCTTAAAAGTATTTTAGATTTTTTAAAATGGTTTTCAAAAAATCGATTTTTTGAAGCCGTCACAGTGGTGTTGTCCGTTAATAATCTAGAAAAAAAGGTTACTGTCTATGTTACGTGCAGCAGTAAAATTTATGATATAAATACTCGGACAAGTATTCCTTTCGTGATACAGAAGATATCAACATCGACGTACTAAAAATACTTAATAATATTGTTAAATTATAAATATTATAAATTGTACATGTTATAAATTTATGTTTAAATACATGTTAAGAGTACTGGTACGGCCCATAACTTTTTATTATAATTTATTATATTTTATGACGACTACGAACAGGATTTCATTTTAAATGAATCGACGTCAAATGTTGTGCATGATACAAGGGTATACTGAAATTTGGAGAAGAATTGATTTTCTTGTAAGTTGCTGCCGCTGAAATACAACACATGACTCCACCTCTAATTAGATTTTTACTTGAATTAGCAATTTTAATAAAAAGTTATGGGCCGGACAAGTACTCTTAACATGTATTTAAACATAATTTTATAACATTTACAATTTATAATATTTATAATTTAACAATTTTGTTAAGTATTTTTAGTACGTCTATGTTGATATCTTCTGTATCACCAAAGGAATACTTGTCCGAGTATTTATATCATAAATTTTACTGCTGCACGTAACTTAGACAGTGACCTTTTTTTCTAGACTATTAATACTTCTTACATACCAATTATAAGTAGTATTTTTCTCATCTTCATTATGCTAATTTTTTAATGATTCAACTACTGTTTTTTCTGTAGAAACAAATTCAAGGTAAAATTTATTGTGATTTCGGAATGAAAAAAATGGTAAATACTTTTAAAACTGCTTTTAGTGGAGTTTTGGATCTTTTGTACGATTTTTCGTGATATCATAGGAAAACGAGGAATCACCAATGTACTTGTCCGGGTTTTTTTCCCCCCGGGAGGGTATTTTTGCTATTTAATATCACTTCTTTTTTCTATGGTATTTTTAAATATTCCACTTCATATAGACTCCCATAGAGTCTGTACGTAACTAATAATATTACAACGTGTTCGTACCGTTACATCATCGATTTATATCAGTGACAGGAATCAGTACTATTCACTCTTCTAATTTGACATAAGGGAATGGGACAGATTTCCCACCGTAAATTTATTGTTGTTGGGGTTATTTGAATATAGGAACGTTTCGTTCCTGTGATAACGAACAAAGTTATGTTTTCGAAAGAGTTAACTACAGGCTTAAGGTATTGTCGAGATGTTAGTTATTCGTTAATAGGATATTATTCGATTATAACTTGGCAGGAAGGGGGGGAAGTTCCCAATCTGCAAATTTTTTCTCTATTAGCAAGCCAATCAAATTTTGTTGGCATATAGCTTCGCCCTCCTGGATTCAGACTCATATACGTCAGAACCTAGGCGCCTGAGAAATGAATTATTGAAAACAAATTAATTTTCCAAAAACTAATTGAATTCTCAAACCTTTTGAGCGCGATTTCAAGGCAGACAGAATTTTTCTGTTGATTTTATAGCTATAAATTCGTTTTCATCGAATAAACATATTTGAATAGCAGTAACTTCTGTACATTATGTTGTATTTTTTTATTATTTATTATGTTGTACTTTGAATAAATGAAACATCAAAAATACAATTTTAAGTAATTGTATAGAAATAGAAAACATATCGAATCCACTGTGAAAAAAGTTTATGCGTTCCTGTAGTCTTATTTTTATTGACAATGAGGTGAAAATATGATTTTTGTAAATACCATTTATAATGAAAACTTACAGCTATTTTAATATTTTCATTGAATATAGTGACAGGTTCAGATAGTATGTTATGGGTATTTTAAAACAAATTATTCAACAAAGCAAACAAACTTAGATCAGGATCATGCCAATGAGTTTGCTTGTATCAGTTGCATTATCTTCGTGTCAATTTTGATAAAATCAAAGCCAGAGTGACTGCAGAGGAAATCTTTCTGAATCATGATTTTTCAATTTATAATGCCACAATCACAGTCAAACTTGGAAATACACAGCACATCTGTCGCTTCTTAAAGCTTTTAAAGTTTTTTAGTATCCGATGCATTCGAAATGATAAAAATTTTGATACTTCAGGAAAAAGAGCACCCGAAGAGTTTATGAAACACCTTTTCAAATTTATTGTGCCACAACTCAAGCAGAAAAGTAAAAAAAAACATACCGCACATTGCGCTCAACAAAATTCAAAATTTTTGGATGTATCCATTGCGTTCTGAATTTTCATTTCATCCAGAAATGAGCAACCAAAGACTTTTTGTAACAATTTTTTCAATTCATAATGCCACATTCGGAGCCAAGGTGTTCTTCACACATATCGCTTCACAGAATTTTCAAAGCTTGTAGGTATACATTGCAATCTGATGATACAAATTTTGATAAAATCAGAAAAAGAAGATCGGAAGACTTCCGAGACCACTTTTCAAAATTTATTGTGCCATAATCAAAGTGACAAAGTGAAACAATCTAGCGGACCGCGGACTCAAGAAAATTTAAAAATTTTGGATATATCCATAGTGTTCCGAAGACAGCAGTTTTGATCCCATCCAGGAATAAACGAATGAAGATTTTTTATAACGAATTTTTCAATTCATAATGACACATTCGAAGCAAAATTGAGGATGCTTGCCACACGCATCGCTTCACAGAATTTTCAAAGCTTGTAGGTATCTGTTGCAATCAAATGATACAAATTTTAATAAAATCAGAAAAAGAACATTGGAAGACTTTCTGAAACCACTTTTCAAAATTTATTATGCCACAACTAAAGCGACAAAGTGAGAGAATCTAGTGGACAAAATTTATCAATCCATCAAAATTTAGAAATTTTGGATGTATCCATAGTGTTCCGAAGATGGTAATTTTTATCCCATCCAGCAACAAGCGAATGGAGACTTTTTGTCACAAATTTTTCAATTCATATTACCACAGTCAGAGGCAAAAAGTGGGAATACTTAGCACACATGTCGCTTTATAAAGTTTTCGAAGTTTGTAGGTATCCGTTGCATTTTAATGACATAAATTCTGATACTCTCGAAAAGAAAGCACCCGAAGACTTTCTGAAACAACTTGTGGAATTTATTATCACAAAACCTATTTTTTATGTATTTATTGCGATTCAAAGACAGAAATTTTGATCCCATCCCAAATCGAGGGACAAAAGACTTTTTGTAATAAACTTTTCAATCCATAATACCTCAATCAGAGACAAAAAGTTGAAATACTTGGCACACATTTAACTTTACTAAATTTTCAAAGTTTATAGGTATTCGTTGCATTTAAGTGATACAAATTTTGATGCCATCAGAAAAAGTATATCCAAAGTCTTCTTGAAACAACTTTTCGCATTCATAACGCTACAACCAAAGCGGAAAATTGATGAAAAATTTATCATTCATTGGGCCCAACAAAATTTTTCAATGTTTGAATGTATCCATTGCGTCACGGAGACAGAAATTTTGATCCCATGCAGAAATGAGCAGCCAGACTGTAACAATTTTTTTAATTCATGTTGCCACAGTCAAAGCGAAGAACTAGAAATACACATATTTGGTATGGAACCATTGTATACCAATGAGCCAAATAAAAGTGACCGTAGGGCAAACCTGAAATAAATGGAAAAAAATAGGACAATTTTTTAAAATAACCATTCGACAACAAATTTAGTTTGTACACATTTTATTTGACTTAAAATTTCGATGGTTTATTTGAATTCATCAACATAATATTTACGTGCTATTTCCTCATAGAGGAATAAAATTTAAGAGTGGAAAAAAAAAATCGGAGATATAGGTTATCGGACCTATTTTTCTCGCTGGGTATCAAAATACTTATAAATGTTATTGGCAGACGCATAACTTTATAGTATAAATTCAATACTCAACCCTTTTTTCCGCTGAATTCGGACATAACTTTTTTTCATAATTTATCAATGTCATTACGCATTTCGTTATTTATTAACACTCAGACAAACTAGCGGTTCAGGTTATATTTTTTATCGCAAATCCTATAAAAGCATGCGTTATTATAGTAAAGATTATTTTTAACGAACGAAAATACTTTCACCGGTATTATCGGATGGTATATTCACTGAACTATAAAATTTAACATTTTGCAACTTTATCTGAATGACTCGTAAGTCCGACACATCGGGTTTTAAAACTTCGCTCGCACGTTCCGATGTACAGAATGGATAAATCAAATCAGAGACTTGATCACACAACCACTTTTAATAAACTAAAGTTTATTATTTTACACTGAACTATGCGATGAACGTTTTTACTTATTGTCTTTGTCCTGCACTTCGTAAAGTCAAAACTCCGTTTTTTCATGACCATCACAACTGACAGACTCATGCTACAGATATATAAAATAACGTGGATTCGGTAGCAACAAATCATAGAGCTGGAAGGCAACAAATCGTCCTTGCTTGTGTTGGTGCACGCGCATGTACAGACACGACGAATCCATCGGTGTGTTAGAGATTTTAGCATAATCTTGAGTCTGTGCAAAGTTTTTTCTCAGCAATTACGCCACCGATCATGCTGATTTTAGGCTCAATCGAAGGAGAATTTCTCTATTAATCTCTAGTTCAATTTTCAAAATACCTAATGGCTCCTGAGCTCCATAATTCAACAAAATGACATGCCAATTTTACCCCCACCACCACGAATCGCTTTATTCAGAGAAAGTATAGACTTGGCGCACCTCGGGCCAGCAGACGACAGAACTACCAATGTACTTGTCCCGAGACTCTACCGAGTCTCTTGATCACTAATTGAAAAGCATGGGTCAAGCAATGTAAACAATTCAGACCAAAGCGGTTTTCAACTAGAAATTCATTCAGCACGAATTTAGCGATGGAAGGATCAAAAAAAGTTCAATGTGTTGTACAATCAATCTCTTTAACAACCCACAGCTACACGATCCAGCCAACAATAAACGCGAACGGGAAATTATTTTCTCCACTTTTTACAGTGCTAAAAGAGGCAATATGTGAATTTGGACCAAGCGTAGAGAAATAATTATTTAGACCAGAAAACGTCATTGTAACAGCATCGAAATCTGGGAAACTTACTTCCTGTGTATATTATCGTTAAGGACGCATCAATCTTTTGTTGTTGTTCGCGAAGCGAACCCAAAGTTGTTCGCGAAGCTACTCCTCATGATAAAAAAATCATCACAATGATTATCCCAAAACGTACAACTGGAAAAATTCAACCGCTTGATGTATTTGGATTTCGATTATGGAAAAATTTTGTGCGACACTTTTAAAATAGTATTATATTAATGTATGCTGATATAAATTTACATTCGAGGATTAATATAATCAAACTGCAATCGCTGACCCATAATCAACTGTCATCCGCATGTTATACTAATCTTTTTAAATATTCATGGTTTAAAAGTAAATATGTAATGGAAAAACTGAAATATTTCAAAAATCCTGTCAATTTTGGGTTCGGTCAATCAAAAACACACTGTGAAATACCTGGTTGCAATCACATAGCGATTATAAAATGTGCATGGTGCAAAAAGTCTTTGTGTTTGAAACATTTTTTTGATAACCATCATTATTGTACAACGTATGAGCCATAATTGCTGGAAATTATAATATAAATGAATCCATCGCATATAATAAGATAACAGGATCATATGTATATCACATTTTTTATTAGGCGCTTAAGGACCAGAAAAGTGTGACCTCAGTTTTCGATATACTTATCAAATAAAATTCGATTGTAGACTATAAGACTGTTAATTCTTCTTGATAAATTGTCAATATGTGTTTAAGCTTGTATTAAAAATATGCTTGTACATAGGCGAGACAAATCGCTATTTGTGGAACTTATTCAGACATAACAATTGGAATCGTAGTGAATAAGAAGTAGATCTTCCCTCTCCCCCTCCACCCGTCCCGATTCAGGTTAACGCAAATATGCATACGTGGTTAAAGCCATTAATTTTGTAACGTCGATGAAGGAGGAAGCAGATTGAACAAAATAGGTGGAGAAATTTTTAAATCGTGAATAAAAAGGAAAATCGAGAGGGGGTGGTTCACCCTGTCAGGGTGTTGTATTAATTTTGCAACATGAGAAAACGTTGATTCGGAGCTGTTGTGATATTTTGAATCCGCAAAAACATATAAAACAGGGAAAAGGCAACGGCAATAGGAAAATACAACTAAGGGGTAGTTCACCCCCTTAAGGTTGCTATTTTTCAAAAATACGAAAACATGTGAACTTTATTTTGATGTTTTTATGGAAATAGAACCCCTTCCATCCCATTATATTCACCCCTTTTTAATGTGGGGTGAGAAACAGATAAATGCAGGGGTGATTCACCCCCTAACTTTTTTCTTTTTCGTTCGCGTGGTGGACTTTTCATCGCTTTGAATGAGAAACATTTTGATTTTTGTTTTATCGAAATCGGTTGAGTGCTTGTTGGTGAAACTGCATAACCACCCCTTGACATGTCTTATTTTGAATGGTGGTTTCACTCCTTAAAACCGTTTTTCCGCCGATAAAAAAAAAATACGTGGCTCTTAGTTTTCAATGCTCTTTCACATACAGGAGTTTCAAGAAAATCGGAGGCGGACACCAAAGTAGTGTTCCTTGTAAGTCGTTCATGCGAAGATCTCCGCACAAAAATCCTTTGTAAAAACCAACTCATCATATAAAGTTTTATGGGTAACCGCTTTCATTATCTTATCAAATTAAGTCAAATTGTACAGAGGTGATAATTTCATTCTCGTAAATGTTGTGAGTTCACAAAAAGTTGATAAATGAATAAAGATCTACTAAAGTATGTGGCCAAGTACGTGGGATTTTATGATGTTTATAAAATCTCCAATTATGTTCATATGCCATTTCTCTAATTAATGCTTTATTACAACGAATTATTATCCTATGACTTGGAACTACAAGGGCTTTAAAAAAAAATACAGAATTGTTGCATTAGCCTGCGTCAGTTTAAACGCTGCCACACTCTCATTTGTAATATTTGTCGTATAGTTTCATTGGTAACAAATTGATAAAAGTTTACTATCGTACGTAGAGCGGTTACGCACAAAGTACTTGTCCGGCCCGAAAATTTTTCATAAAATTTGTCACATAAGTCAACATTAATCTACCATACATTTTGGCCTTAACTAGTAAAGTAAGCACAGCTAATTTAGAATCACAATATGCGGATTGTTTTGTATCCCAAATTATCCTTCTTTCCTTTAACCAATTGTCATCGATGAATTGATGCTCGTGTGGAGCATATCTCACGTTATTACACGGCACGTTTATTCCGGTTTTGTAACATCTGGGCGAAAACTGGAATTAGAGAGCGTCTAAACGGTACTGTACATCCGAAATAAGTAATCCGGTACCATTTACACGCACTTTTACACCGGTTTTTACTACAACAGGTTTTACAAAACGGAATAAGCCTGCCATGTAACAGCGGTCATCAATAATTGATTGCATTCGAAGGCGGATAAGATTAAAATCTGCGTCAGGAAATCCGAATGTTCGGAGTGGTTGAAAATTTGCCGTGAACAAAAAAGCATATTTTCAGAGATGAAAAAAAACTTGAAGAAAAAAATTTCAAACGAAAAAAATTAGATTGAAAAAAAAATTTCGGCCGAAGTACTTGGCGAGTTTATAACACATACAACATTACGTGAAATACATTACGTGATCCAAGCTAAGCAAAAAAACTCGCCAAGTACTTCGGCCGAAATTTTTTTTTCAATCTAATTTTTTTCGTTTGAAATTTTTTTCTTCAAGTTTTTTTTCATCCCGATTTTTTTTTCTGGACTCTGTTCTTTTGACCGATTTTTATTTTTGTACATTGGTGACTTTTTTCAATAACCAACTAATTTTTGCTTTTTTTTAAATACTCCATCCTCAAGCGACAATAAAATACTTGTCCTATTATTGATATTACAAATTTTAGTGCTGAACGTAAATCATTGGCTTTTCCATTTCTGTTTTTGTAAAGTAATTATTTTTTTTATGCGCAAATTGATCATTTACTTGTAGACTCTATTTTTTACCAGACATTCACGATGGGCATTGTTGCTTTTTTTCTTGGGATCTCGATAAAATATGTGAAGTTTTTCATTTCTATTTGTCATTTGGAGTATAGTTATTTTATAGAAACAATCTTCTTTTTCCTATCTCAATCTTGCCAATTTTTTAAAAATTTTGTACTTTTTTGGGTAGTTTTTTTCTGTGAAAACAAATGGAAACAGGGGTCAACAAATGTACTTGTCCAAGGTTTTTTCCCCGGGGAGGGGATTTTTGGCCAGGATATAACTACTTTTTTTCTGAACAGCTCTGAATCCTAGAATTTTTACATTATAACAGATAATCCTTGATTATTTACGCTGACATAACCAGTAAAACCCTAGCTCAATATCAAATATGCAATGCGATGCTATAAAGAAAAAGCGAACGAACTTAGTACAGCTTGCACAAACAAAGCGCAAAAATTCATTTCAGTTAACACCTCGCGTTTCCTGCAGTATATTGAGAAATTCGATACATATATTTGGTGCGTCTCAGCAATGTGCATTTCACTAATATGAGAAAAACATGAGCGAAAGACCAAAAATGAAACCGTATAGAAATATTTGTGGAACACTTTTTTTTTAACAAATCATATCACAATGCACACTAAAAACTTGAATGAATATTGAATTTTTACATTGTTTTCTCATGCTTTTATTTCCACTTATATCTTTTGCACAAGCCTGGCCGAGCGATGCCATTACACTAATGCTGAATTTCTGATCCTTCGGCTTGTTGTGAAATATGATAACAGATGATCCTTGAATATTTACGCTGACATAATCAGTAAAACCCCAGCTCAATATAAAATATGTAGTGCGATGCCAAAAAGAAAGAGCGAAGGAACTTAGCACAGCTTGCAGTAACGAAGCGGTGATCCTTGTATGCAAAGGAAATAAGGCATCTCTTGTTTCCGCAAGGAATAGCAAATGCTTCATTGCTTTAAGTTTCACCAGTTTTTTAGATCAAATTGTCGAAGCAGAGAATCTCAGCCCAATTCACAGCTCGCAGCGCCTTTAGTATATTGGTAAATTTCTTGAAGCCAGAAAGAAAAATCGAAGGAACTGAACACAGCCTGCAGAATATTGGAAATTTTATGTTTATTTGTAGACCGCACCTGAAAAGTATTGAAAATCATGATTTCACGACAAAAGTTATTTGTCAAATTTTTATAATTAAAGTATTTCATCAACAATTAATATTTTTACAGGTTTTTATTTATGAGCACATGATACATCTTGTCACAACTATTTTCATACACTCACTTTTGGAAAAAAAACAGTCTTTTGATCTGTAAGAAAAATTTAAGTGACATGATTAAAAAAAAAAATCGTGGCGTTCTAGATTGAAACTTCAACAACATTATTTGCGAGTTCACACATTTTCAGAACGTATAACACTGATTTTTAAGGTTATGTTCGTTGTATTTTCTAGCACTTATTCCGGCCACACTAATTAACGGTTTTATTCGGATTATTTTATACGGAAAAATAAAAATGATAACCTCAACGAGTGGTGAGATTCGTTTTTATTTGGCTTTTCTGGAATCCGAAACAAAAATGATTTCACCAGCGGGTGCGAGGTTATCTTTTTTAATTTCGCTGATGATTAATTCCGAGATATTAAAAAATATTATTATCACATTTCGCAATATTTATATATTACCGTTTTTTCGCACTATTTATATATTTAAACTATTGATGAATCACGATTTTTCACAATCTAAAAAACACGCGATTTATACGACTCGCACTTTACACTGTCAAAAGTCAAAACTACCGTCACACTGGTTAAACATTCAAACTTTCCGTGATATGGGTGCAGAGAAATGTAGTCACAGGGCCACGTTCAAAAACATCACTCGTGTGTACACTGGTTTACCGGTGGAAATGACCACACTCGTGACCAATCAGAATCTCGATAGGCACGCTAAGGCCTTTCATTGTGACATATACAGACACGTCAAATTCTTCGATGTGTTGGAATTTTTGCATAATTTTGAGCCTGGGCAAAGCTTTTTCTCAGCAAATACGGCATCAATCGTGCTGATTTAAAGCTCAATCGAAAGATTTTTTCTTAATTAGTCTCCAGTTCAATTTTCAAGTCATAATCTATCTCCTGAGCTTCGTAATTCGAGAAAATGACTTTCAGTTTTTACCCCCACCACCGAAATTTACTTTATTCAGAGATAATATACTCTGGCGAGCCTCGGGCCAGCAGACGACAGAGTTGTCAAATGTACTTGTCCCGAGACTCTACCAAGTCTCTTGATCCAACGTACTTGGCCACATATACTTTAGTACATCTTTATTTATTTATCAACTTTTTGTGAACTCACAACATTTACGAGAATGAAATTATCATCTCTGTACAATTTAACTTAATTTGATAAGATAATGAGAGCGGTTACCCATAAAACTATGTATGATGAGTTGGTTTTTAGAAAGGATTTTTGTGCGGAGATCTTTGCATGAACGACTTAGACGGGTTTTTGTAAATTTTTGTGGGGATCGGTATTTTGGCGCTGGGTGGTGGGGGGGATTAACTGGAACGACTATTTGGGGGTTGTCCATTCTTTTGGTAACAAAGCTAAGCATTTCAATTTCGTCGAAATGTTTTCAGCATTGTCAAATAGCTGTTTCAAATTCATAATTATTTCTCTTAAGGGACCAGTCCACTTTGGAGCCGCGCAAAAAGGCTATTATCGCGATTTTTTTTTTGAGGATTTCATAAAAGATATGAATATAAAAGTTATTGGGCTTGATAAATAAAGTCTTGAAATACATAAAAAAAAAAATTTAATTCATTTTCATTCATTTTTAAGTACAAAAACTATAGTTTAACGTAACGCTTCAAAAATAGGTGAACTAGGTAGCTCCATCGCAACTCGGCAGTCTGAAACAAAAAAATCAAAGTCCATTAGATTCAGCATAACACCAGCTACAAAATGACCCGCGGATATAAAGTTTTATCGAAAATAAAAAAATGGCAGATGAGAAACGAAAAAAGTAAAAAAAAACACGTTTTTTCACAGTTTTTCACAAAAAAAAAGAGTAAAAATCAAAATTTTAAATCCATCAAGGGTCATCTTGTTGCGAATCATGTTTTTAATATGTGGGTCAAATTTCAAGAGAATCGGTTTATTAGTTTTAGAGATACGATGGAGCTAGATTTTGAAAACGTTTTTTCGAGAAAAACGCGTTTGAAGTTTATACGCTCAGGTAAACGAAATGAGGTCCTGACGTTCAGGTAAAAAAAAAAAATACTTAGAGAGCTCGGATTTTCATAAAATTTTGACACAATATTTTTGAATGTATGTACTTTCAAAAACAGTAAAAATAAATCACTTTTTTGAAATTTTCAAAGTGGACTGGCCCCTTAATGCAGAACTATCTTAAAATGAATTGGCTTTTATAGAATCAGGTAATATTATTTCTAAGACAACCGCTTTAGATAATTTTTCAGCAAACTTTTCAGATACTTACTGAACTAAATTTTCAGCTTCAAATTGAGTTCTGATTTTATGTAATTTTTGCAGCGTGTATGTACGTAAATCTAGAGTTACTAAGATCCGATCAATTTCTTCTTTATCCTGACTTGCAGTCATAAATTTAGAGCCGCTTGAGGTTAAACCAATGGAGCTTGAATCTGTACGCTGTGAAAAACTAATAATTCCTTGTTTGGTAATTACTTTTTCCTGCTCAAAAATTCTTACTGATCTTCGTGGTTCTCTTTGTTTATTGTTACGTCCCGCAAAATTCAAAGTGGGTACGAAGCACGGTCGATGCAAGTTGCTTCAGTTTCGGTCAGCTGGGAGAGACCGGGGAGTGAAGCGATTGACGCGCGACAAACGAAACTCCAGAGGCACGCAATAGTATGAGTTAATGTTTACCTTGGGTTGATCCTTTTATGACGACTTGTTGACGAAATTCCGGAGCCACACAACGTTGATAGGAGCGGAACTAAACGCTGTGCGAATAATGGCGATACCCACGATGTTTGTTACCTCGTACTGAAGGGGACCGTATGGTCTAGAAATTTGAAAAAATCGATTTTTTTTTTTTTCGATATGTCGAAAGTATAGTATCTCAAGAATATACTGTGAAATTTTCATGCGGAAATTCTCAATATTACAGCTTCTACAGCCCATAACGCAGGTAGAGAGCGGTCCGCGACACGAAAACGTTCAAAGCCTTATTGGACACAAAGCCTTACGGGGATGATTTTTTAGTTTGCAAAAAAGAATGTGTTTTGCATGTTAAAAAACGTTTGTACAAACGTGCTGTTGATGCGAAAAGAAAACATGCACAAATAAAGAAAGCAACAAAGAAATTGACAGAAAAAGAAGAGGGAAAAAAGACACAGCGGAAATCGATAAATAAAACACCGAAGCGTCAACAATTGACGAATAAATTATTGCAAGAGCTGTCAACTTATTACGGTCTAGCAATTAGACGTAATTCAGATTCGACTGAAGGGATGAGAAGTGAAATATGGGCAGCATATTATCACAAAATTTCAACAGATGAAAATCCGCAACACTCGTACTGTCCTCCAGGTTCCGAATCGTGGTGCAAGTGGCGTCAAAGTGAGGCTGCAGGTACTTTAGACACCTACGAGCACCCACCTGCTCTGTGCGATGAAGCACAAGAGATATTAAAACCAATTTATGAAGAATTGACAGCAGAGACTTTATTGGAAAGGTGTATTGGCAGTAATACGCAGAACAATAACGAAAGTTTCAATGCTTGCGTGTGGCACCTTGCGCCGAAACATCTGTTTGCCGGAAAAAAAATCATTGATATTGCCACTCACATTTCCGCTTGCATATTCAATGAAGGATTTGCATCCCTATTGAAAATAATGGAGACCATGGGCATAACAATCGGGCCACAAGCGGAGCAACTAGCGCAAAACCGAGACGAGCTGCGAGTATCGAGCGCCAACCGTAGGAGCACGGACAACTCCAAAGAGGCTCGGACAGCTCGAAGAAATGAAAGGAGTGAGGAAATCTTGAATTATGAACGTTCCGAAGGAATCCTATATGGTGCCGGAATCGCGGATTAACTGTAAGTATTCAAAATTTGCTCAATTTTTGAAAATATCTGTACCTCAAACTTTAAACTCATTTATCTCGAAACGACTTTTTTCGGCACTGCGCAGGTGAAAACAAAAAAACTATTCAACCGAATCACTTGAAATTTGGATATGTTGTTCACAACATGTATGGCTATCGTCGGAACTACAATCATAATTTTATTTAAATAATTTCTTATTGTTTATACTAAAAAACTAGTGAAAAAAAAACCCGATTTTACGAATTTTTTTTCAAAAGCGCGCCATTTTGTCAATTTTTAATTTTTTCGATTTGTTCTAGTCCCGACCATAACTGCACTCTTTCTGATTAAGAATCTTCTTGAATTTTGTGTTTCAGATGAGTAGAAGTCTCGGATCGATCTTCACCGTCCGGGTCGGATTTTTCGAGAGGGTCGTCTTCAATGCCAATTATATGATAATAAACACTGTTTTTAAAATTAAAAAAAAATTTTTTTGTATACTTAATAAAGGTAGTAATAAACCCGAAAAGTTAAAACATCGATTTTTAAATTTTTTAAGGCAAAAAAAAAATCGTGAAAATAGGTGAAATTTTCGTGCTCTAGACCATACGGTCCCCTGAATGTCCCTTCGTCCCCTGTCTGGACTTGGACCGCCTAAATGCAGTTGCCACGAATACGGAAAGACGGGACGCTATGACGGGTCGGGCCGTCGTTTGAAAAATGTTCTCGAACAGGTGTCAATAATTTTCACTCACGGATTTGTTTCTTTGAAACGTATATTTAGAACACTAACCGAAAATGATTGGTAATATAAAGACCATACAAAGGGACTCGACGGTCTCTTCCTTATGCTGGTGTCACAAGTTTTACAAAAATGTTTTGGGCTCAGAGCAACAAATTCCGGAGGAGACCCTGAGGGTTTGACTCGCGAAAAAGAACTACTCTCCTCTCCCACTTGTCCCACTGCCTTCGACCATTAGTCGGAGTGGGGCAAAAAGTGTTTTGTCTGGGGTTCCCATAATTCCGATTCGATTCATCCAGCGTCTCGTCATGACGAGCCTTCTCACGGAGTTCGTTGCTGCTGAGTTGTCGTTTCTTATCTCTACGCGAGACGTCCGCGAGTGGTGCGTTTCGTGGGACTAAATGTTTTAATCGTAACGAGATAAGAAGGTATAACCGAGTTAATAATGAGCACTCGTATATTAGTAATGAAATTATGATTATAAACCCCAAAATATATTTAAAGATTAATATTTAATTATTAGCGTCGTTGGCGTTGAGCCCGGACGTAACATTATATACATTATTATCTTCTTCAAGAGCCGCTTGAGGTTAAACCAATGAGCTTGAATCTGTACGCTGTGAAAAACTAATAATTCCTTGTTTGGTAATTACTTTTTCCTGCTCAAAAATTCTTACTGATCTTCGTGGTTCTCTTTGTTTATATACATTATTATCTTCTTCAATAAAATTTAATTACTCAGTATTTATCGGTGATGTACCACCAATATTTTTTCCTTTTGACAATGCAATTTTTTGACGTAAAGTATTATCGCAACGTTTGCATATTTTATTCCCGGGTATAAATTTCAATAAAAGAGCATTTAGAGCAATTGTACAAGTTTCCAAATTTAGAATCCTCAAATCTTTGTGTATATTTGTCTTATGGGTTAGAAACGGATCACAACATTTACGAAACTGCACATTGTAATATTTTAAATACTGACACTTATAATAATCACAAATCTTCGAAACCTTATCAACATTGTTTAATCTGAACTTCAGAAGTAAAATATCTTCGTCTGAAAATTGCTCGATATCATATACAGTTTTTATTTCGGAATATGTACTCAAGTGGCACACCGTAACTGTAAGCTTTCCTATGTCACCGTCTTCCATGATTTCATTTATCTTTTTTTAGATTTTTACTTTAAAATTTTTAAGTTATAGTAATTGAATTTCAGTTTTCTTCCTAGTTGGTATTAGAGATTAAATAAAAAATTTAAAATTGAGGTTATGAAATATGGCTGTAAATATGTCTTTCTAGCCACTGGTATCTAGCAGGGAGACTAAAGAGAAGAAGGAGACACAGCATAAGCCGATACGTAGTTCAAGCGTCCTAAAAAATCCGTGATGCAATAGTTCTCGGTCGTGCCGCTAGCAGCGCTCGTGATGAACTCGTCCTATACATACAATAATAATAAGTGTTAACGGCGACATGGCATATATATATATATATATATATATATGAGTAGATCCATTGGTTTTCGAGCATTTTCTCGGGAGGGGTCTTTCGAATTTGCTGAAAATTGGGTACTTCGAAGTACCTCAAAAACTATCGCCAAATACCAAATTTCAACTGTCTAAGTGCCCAAGGTCATGAGAACCAGCCTTTTAAAAGTCTAAAAATCACCATATTTAGCCTATCTTCAAAATGATGATTCACGAAATCCTCACGTTCCAATTGAATGATACAAGTCACATTTTGTTCAGTATGCCATCTAGTTTGTAGAAAAAAATTTGAGTCACCTAAGCCGAAAGGCCTTTTATCCCGACTACGTTAAATAACTTGAAATTTTCAATAATATGATGATTTTAAAATTGTCGCCACAAATTCATTTTTAATCTCACTGACTTCTAGCATGGCTCATTTTTTTCGTTCTTTTATACCCTTCAAGCGAATGCGGCTAAAAATTTCATTTGCGTAAAGGAACTCAGAGATATTTCATTTCAAAGTTAGTCATTTTTGAAATATTACGAAAAATCGCTGACTTTTACTTTACACTACGCATTTTTATCAACTTCAATCGTTACCAAAATTTAGGTGAGAGTAGTTTTTTATATCTAGAACGACTCCCCTTAAGGAATTTCTTGACCCGAACTTCCATCACTCTAGAGCCTGCTGAAGATCACAATAATTCTGATTACTTTTGAGTTAAAAAATTAATAATGCAGTGTTCATTACTTTTTTTTTTGGAGATTATTTTACGCACATTTCGATAGGGTCAAAGCAAGAAAATAATTTTTATACGTGAATGCAAGAAGCCAAAATTCGTCGCAATTTACTTTCAATGCAGCTCATCGCTTTTATGCTAATCTGATTTTATAAATTTGAATGCTGGTAAATTTAAACACCACTCATTGGGTTATTCCTTTTATTTAATTCGACTCAGAAATACAAGAATATATAAAACTCCAAATGAAAATTGCCATTTACCTAAATTCATTCGGGAGCATCAAATGTATACTAGATTTAATTAATATTTTTACGATTATATCAATACACATGAAAAATCCAATGTTTACACCACACACAGTCTACGCAATATCCACTTCGTTGACGCAGCCCAATTTAAAAAGACTGAGGTTATAATTGTATCAATTGAGGAATTGAGGTTATACTACACTTTTGAATTGAGGTTATGAGAGGTGTTGACATGGCATATATATATTACAAAATTGTACTTTGCGATCGCAGCGCCTCTCATTTTCTACCGATTTTTGGGTACACTTCTTGTACGGTGTGTTCACTCCTTCTCTCTAGTCTCCCTGGCCTAGACATCGGTATCCAGGAGTAACATAAAGAGACACAGCTCATCAATAGGGACCGTGTGTGAGCTATAGAGAGCAGCACCACCGCCGATGTGCGCGCTCTCTCGTGTCTGAATGTGCAATTTGTGCGGTGTTATTTTGGCTTTGAATGATAGGAATAAAACAAATTTTACGATTAATAATGTTAAAAATGAGCAATTAAGGTTTTCAGCTCGTGATTAACAATCGTGCTGGGGGCTAAAATTATATAAAAATTTTAAAAAAATGTGGCTCAAGATATATCTCAAATGTCGTAGAAATACAAAGCACGGACGACGAATCGGCCATATAATTCATTCCGTTTGTTTCTCGCTCTTTCATGCGAAATGGGCAGCGCTCTCGGGAAAAGAACAGTATTTCAAAAATGGTCAATCTTCTCGAAACCAAAATGGTGTGTGAGAGCTGCCCTGCATTTACCAATATCTTTTTGATGAAGCAAAACAAACAAATCAATTTTGTATCGTAAATCAATTAAAAAATCTTGTCGCCCGCGTATACGCGCTTGATTACTTAACACTTAGCTAATGTAGAAATTGCCCACTTCGTGGCGTTGTAAGCACCACGCACGGCCCCTATGGGGGTTGAGTAGATACACTCGATTAATTATTGCTTTTTTCACTGATAACTAGATGATGCGAATAATACATTACTTATTTTACGAAAATGATTCAATTTTAAATTATGAGAAAATAACGTTTCTGAACGAATCTAAACAATGAGATTCGTAAAAATTAAGAGCTTGTCTATCATAATTGGAAAAATTTATGTATTTTAATTGAAGTATTGAAAAGATGTTTTTATTTCAAAAGAAATAAACATAAAATAATTTAAAGTAAAAATGTTGACTTAAATATGCTTTTTATAACGTGATAATAATGTTAAAAATTTCTTTACAGTTTTTAACGCAATATTAGCTTAAATTTAGTGTGACCGTATTGAAATGTGCGTAAAATAATCTTCAAAAAAAAGTAATGAACACTGCATTATTAATTTTTTAACTCAAAAGTAATCAGAATTATTGTGATCTTCAGCAGGCTGTAGAGAGTGATGGAAGTTCGGGCCAAGAAATTCCTTAAGGGAAGTCGTTCTAAATATAAAAAACTACTCTCACCTAAATTTTGGTAACGATTGAAGTTGATAGAAATGCGTAGTGTAAGGTAAAATTCAGCGATTTTTCGTATTATTTCAAAAATGACTAACTTTGAAATGAAATATCTCTGAGTTCCTTTACGCAAATGAAATTTTTAGCTACATTCGCTTGAAGGGTATAAAAGAACGAAAAAAATGAGCCACGTTAGAAGTCAGTGAGATTAAAAATGAATTTGTGGCGACAATTTTAAAATCATCATATTATTGAAAATTCCAAGTTATTTAACGTAGTCGGGATAAAAGGCCTTTTGGCTTAGGTGACTCAAATTTTTTTTCTACAAACTAGATGGCATACTGAACAAAATGTGACTTGTATCATTCAATTTGAACGTGAGGTTTTCGTGAATCATCATTTTGAAGATAGGCTAAATATGGTGATTTTTAGACTTTTAAAAGGCTCGTTCTCATGACCTTGGGCACTTAGACAGTTGAAATTTGGTATTTGGCGATAGTTTTTGAGGTACTTCGATGTACCCAATTTTCAGCAAATTCGAAAGACCCCTCCCGAGAAAATGCTCGAAAACCAATGGATCTGCTCACATATATTGCGACGAATTGAACTTTCGTGCACTTAAATTTATTTACTCGATGCTATTTTCCCTTTCCTTCTATCTCCGGGTCATCGAATTCGTGTCGCTGGGCTTGATCAGGGAGACTAAATAAGTACACTTGGCACTCAGGAATTTTTCTTTTAATAAAAGTTTATTCTTCACACATATTTGTTTTACACAATTTTTATGGTTTCGCTGTTATCCGATAATTATCTTTGACAATTATACTTTTTCACACGCGTCGCGCCATCTCTTATGTTTCTTATATCGTATACAATCTTTTGCATGTGTCATTGTACGGTTATCGATCTATCTCGCAAGTAATCAATGAGTTGTTAAGGTAGGAATTTGGATGATTGAACGTCTCCACTTGCGTTCCAACTGCTCGGGGAAAAAGGACTTTGAAATAATTTTAGGATCGAGCGTCTCCACTTGCGTTCCAACTGCTCGTCGGTAAAAGGACTTTGAAATATTTTGGGATCGAGCGTCTCCACTTGCGTTCCAACTGCTCGTCGGTAAGAAGGACTTAGGACACTATTATTGGTCGTCTCCACTCGCGTTCCAACAGAGCAATTCTAGTATAATATTAGGAAGGATAAGAAGATTACTTACGACTTGATGAGTTGCTGAGATAACTTCCTTCAGACGTTTGATTCAGATGATTTTTCCTTAGCCGACGGTCGGCCTTTTATACCTAAATTTCGTTGTTCCCTACTTATTCGATGCCGCAATGCGCAAAATAAAAGCCAATCATTATTGATTTATTGTTATCATGATCGATAATGCGTCATTTCTTAGCCAGTTACATTACACTGTGCGTTCCCTACTTATCCGACGTTACGCTGCTGATATATAGGGACAATGCTTATCGATCTGGTGTTTATCATTATAGATTCTGCGTCATTTCTAGACCAATTATGTTTCGCTGTGTGTTCCCCACTTATCGACTGCTGCGCTACGTAATATGAGATTCAATAATTATTGATCTATTATTATCATGGTCGATAATGCGTCTTTTCTAGACCAGTGATTTTCGATTATATAAAGTAGTGGGGAGCGCACAGGTTACAATAGTTTCGGGAGCTCATTTGTCTTCCGAACATGCTATGCTGCTTTTCATGTTATTCATATGGGCATAGCATGCTCGGAGTCTCTTGGCGTCTCTGTCCCCTCTTCCTAGCTGTGTATCCTTATTTTGAGACGGCGGTGGGGCGCGCCCAAATTTTATTTTGATCTGCTCGTCAGTCCAGATTGAACCTCGACGCCGAGCTGATCGCTCCCCACCATCGTACCATGTCGCTACTCTGACTTCCTGGTCTATGCTTCGTTTTGCCTGAGTGGTGGGGGTATCGCTTTTTCTATGATCTGAGCTCTCAGTCGAGCTTCAGTCGTTCATGCGCACTGAACTCTACTAATACTGGAACGCTGACTCCCATAAGATCCTAACGGGCCCGACCGTTCCGAGAGAGAGGGTGGATCTGTGACAACGTGTCCTTTTCTATCTGATTTGTGCGCACGCGCATTTTTTTTTGTACAATCTGAACAGAAAATCGGTTTAGTGTGTCAATACTTTCATATTGAGGTTAATTTTCTCGCTGTTAACTAATTTTCATGGTGGACTGTACCGACAAAGACAACTGCACCAATTGCGACTGTCTCTCTCGGAACGCCCAGTCAGCGTTCCAGTATAAGTAGAGTTCAATGTTCATGCGACATCATCCCTTCCCCCTCCTCATGCGCTACGCCGCAATATATATATATATATATATATATATATATATATATATATATATATATATATTGTGACGTTGTGGCCAATTCGTCACGAGTCGTGGTGGCGGTCCACCCAACACTGTCCTTGATATTAGCTCTAAGCCCGTAGACTTATGCGTTTCCTGTTTTATGACTCCGTCTCAGTCCCCCACGTCATAGCCTAGTATTAAGCTCATGGCCTACGCACGTCGCCAACACCGGTCGTCTCCGGCTCACCGCACTCCGGAACATCACCTGAAAACCAGCAATGCAACTGAGCACTTGGACAACGGCGAAGATGAACCCACACCGAGCCCCGCGGAGACACTCAACTCCGTGACCCCCTTTCCCTCACCACTCCTATCCCAGCCCCAACAAATAAGCCCACGCACTGTAACCCCTGGTCCCCACAAACACTTAGCCCACACAACTTTAACCCCTCCCCGAACCCCCAATACTCCCCAGGCCCCGAAGAAAAATTCGACGGTTGAGCGCAACAACATCCTATCCCAAAATTCGGCTCAACATGATCCTATCCCAACATTTGGTTCAACAACATCGCATCTGAGATTTTTTTCCGAAAACATCGTATCTCGAAATTTCTTTCAAAAACATCATAATTCACATTTTGCTTCAAAACCATCGTATCTGAGATTTTTTTTTAAAAACATCGTATCTCAACTTCAAATTTAACGTGCACAATTTTCAAACGCTACGCCCCTGAAATATGGGTGATTTCTGCCCTGAATTTTACAATTCTTGCGCATCATTAATTTAAATTTCTTACTGTGCATTTATTTTTCTACATTACTGTATGACTGTAGTTATTGCTCATTGTAGCACTCATTGATAAACAGGAGCTTTGTTATGAACCGATAATGTTTATTTAAAAAAGTGTAAACTCTTTGGTAAAATTTAATTATGACGGTGCATTTATAACAGGTAATTATGTTACATTATTATTATTACAGGTATTATCAGTCTCTTCGATTACAGAAAGATACTGACGATGAAACGCTGTCCCTTTTAGGAATCAGTTTGTTTTCTCTCAATAAATAAATAAATGAATATATCTTTAGTTAACAGAATCATTGTTTGCCACAAAATCATTTTGTAAAATTCTGATTATCTGCAATATTTTTCCTCGTTTAAATGAAATTCATGAATTACCACAAATCCAAAAAATGCACTGACTTTTTCATCGATCATTAATAAGTAGCAATACATAAGAGCATGCGAATTTTTTATGCCCAAGATTTCAGGCACATATTTCAAAATTAAATGAAAATTCTTTGTATTCCAACGAGGGAAAATTGTACATTATATATTTTCCCTGTGGCAGAAGAATTTTTTATGACATCTTGAGTGAGTTATATAGTTGCTAGAATATTCGGGAAATAAAAATTTGAATGACGATCAGTCATCGCCTTCTAAAGTTAGATCGTAAAACATTAAACAAATAAATGTAGATGCTTTACAGCAACGAGAAAAATTTATTTCATGTCACGAAGTGGTGACAGCTAAATTTTTCGAATTGAATTATTTAAAAACAATATCACGAAAGCGCGTGTTACGATTATGGAAGCTGACTGTGAGTAAAATTGAACGTCTTATTGCTAGTCTCCAACAAACTCAATTATGATTAAATTTTTTTTTATTCATCGTTTTAATAAATGGTTGCATTTTTTTTCTGAAGATTTTGAGCACTGGGAAAATAATTACAAAACATCATTAGTTCAACCCGTTAAAGTTAACGTCGAAAATATTGATGGTGGAAATGGGTTCGAATGTACTGCAGGTACTTTAAATAGCGTTACCAGTCAAGTTAACCCGTTTCGGCCCAGAACGCCCCTCGAGGTACACCGCTATTTAGTGGCTCATAACTATTGCTGTTCTGGACTAAAAAAAACTTAAAAGCATATAATCTTTTAGTTTAAGATGTGCTCTTTCCAATGACACCCACGAAATTTCTAAAAAAAATTTGAATCACAAAAAAAATGCGGTTTAAAACAAAAAAAAACATAGTTTTTCACACTTTTTTTTTGAAATTGAGTTTTCAAAGGTTTCCCGGTTTGGAATGGACCTGGAACTGTCCTAACCGGTGGCATAAATGTTTGAATTTCAATAATCCATGGTCAAAAATTTTTTTTTTTTCATCAGGGTATTTAAAATGGCGACTGAAGTGAAAAATTTTCGTGAAAAAAGTAATGATTTTTTTTTTCAAATGATGCACTTTCAGAAAAAGTTGTCAAGAATTAAAAGTTCTCAAAATCACTCGAAAAATGCACTAGAATTTTTTGCAAAATGTTTTGAGTGATTTTTTTGATTTTGCAAATAGTCAATTTTTGCAAAATCGAAATTTTTTCTTGAAAATTTTTATAAATTTAGGTGCATTCTTTGACAGATTTTGCGAACTTTTTATACTTAACTATTTTTCTCAGAAGTGCGTTGTTTTTGAGGAAAAAAATCGAAATATTTAACACGATCCGATCCTACATTGATTAGTACAGTTCCAGGTCCATCCCAAACCGGGAAACCTTCGAAAACTCAATTTCCAAGAAAAAGTGTGAAAAATCATGTTTTTTCAGTTTTGAACCGCATTTTCTTGTAATCAAAAATTTTTTTGAGAAATTTTGTGGGTGTCATTGGAAAGAGCACATCTTAAACTAAAAGATTGTGTGCTTTCAATTTTTTTTAGTCTAGAGTAGCAGTAGTTATGAGACACTAAATAACGGTGTAACTCGAGGGGCGTCCTGGGCCGAAACGGGTTAAACTGCGATTCAAAATCGACATGTACAAAATCTTCAAAAGAATGATTTCCATAGATATTCTGGAACTGAAACTAACGTCAAAAGAGAGCAATAATGTAAGTGTACCACGGTATTCGTCAACTACCGTTCCGACTCTGGGTTATAGCGAAGAGAGCCCTGTCTGCTCACCTCGTGATTTTGAGGAGCTTCATTCTCCAGAGCCCCTTGACCGTGAATTACCGGAAACGCGAACAAAATCGTTGCCCAGTACCCCACAAACCGGAACTAATGATAACGTTTCCGCGAGCGACACAGTTAACCCCACCTTACCTGATGTTCCAACAAAATCACGAAAGCGTTCGAACAATCCATCAAAATGGAAGAGTGCTGTGGCAAAAAAAGCAAAAAATTCTGGACAAAGCGGGGTTTCTCTGAGAGGGAAAAAAATTGCGTCGAAAGTAATGGCAAGTGGCTGCGAAAAAACCTGCAGATTTCAATGTCACAGTAAAGTAAACGAACAGCAAAGACAAGTGATATTCAATGCCTTTTGGAACTTAGGAGATCACACTAGGCAGTGGGACTACATCGCTCGCTTCATTAGCTCTAAAAGCAGAGGAAACGAAGGAGAAGACGATCCTTCTACAAAAAAACGCTTAAATATTGAATATACGTTTCCGGTCGAGCAGAGTGTGATTAAAGTATGCAGGTCGATGTTCACTACAACCCTAGGTAAAATACAAATTTGTTTGATCCAGGGGTAAAGACAAAATAGGCGATAAAGTCTTTATTATTTTTGCGTTGCAAATGAAAATGTCAAGATTTTGTAACGTTTTTTTCAACGACATTTAACGTTGTTGCCGCACTCAAATAACCCTGTTTACACCAGCGATGGCGGCCTGAAGGTCTGATTTTTTCGAAACCCTGGTTTAAATTTTTTTTCTTAGTTTGTCCAAAATTACGGTTGTTGTAAAACAGCATGATATAAAATCCCACCATATTTTTCTCGAAAAGTATCACCTTCACGAAAAAAATTGCATCAAAAGTTTTTAGAATCATTCAAAAAATACGTATGAATTTTTTCATAAATTTTTAATCCATTTGAGAATTTTTTTATTTTGACATCGAAATTTTTTCCTAAGTCTCCTCTGTTGGAACTTTAAGAAACTTTAAGAAACGTCGAAACAATCGATTCTCCTATCTCTGGAACCATCAGGTTTCAAGCAAAGTAACAGGAGAATAAAAAGTGATAATCATTTATTTCAAATTCACTAACATTTATACAGACTTTTTATTCAAACCAATAGACGTTATCCTGTATACTTTAACTATCGAATAAAAGTAATATCAAATTTATCTCTAATCATGACGTTTGCGATAGGGCAACCTTTATTCGCACCATCAGAAACTCAAAAAAGTCAAAATGTCAAGCCAATTGTAAAGTTTTTCCAGAGCTGTCTTACGCTCAATTGACAAATTCAAAGATACCATAATCACGTTTTAATAGGCATTACCGAACAATGGATCCGTACTGTGACTAGAAAGCAAACCGCATCGTGCAACACTTCCATCACTCGAGATTTTCGCGGTCACCATTCAAATAGACCGAAACGTATACCTGATACGGTAACGAAGAGTGTCATGGATCATATTGATTTATTTCCCCGGGTTGAATCGCATTATTGCAGACAAAGTACGGAAGCGAATTATCTTGAAAACGGACTCAATCTGGCTTCAATGTACAGACTTTATCAAAACTGGATGGAATCGAAAAACGATCCGAATTTTGCATCTGAATATTGCTACAGACACGTGTTCGATTATTCTTATAACCTGAGATTTCACACACCAAAAAAAGATCAGTGCGACATTTGTACTGAATATGAATTTTCAACGGTCTCGGACAAAATTAATTTAGAAGAAGCATACGTGCAGCATCAAGAAAATAAAAAAATTGTTAGAAAATTGAAAGACGAAGATAAAGAAAATGCTTCCAAAAATAAATCTATCTGCGTCGCATGTTTTGATCTGCAGAAAGTGCTCACCACACCAAAGGCAGAAACATCTGTCCTTTATTATCGTCGTAAGCTTGCTGTATACAACTTTACAGTATTCAATATAGGAGAAAAAACTGGGCATTGTTACGTGTGGAATGAGACAATTGCAAAACGTGGAGCAAATGAAATCTCCAGTTGCTTATGGAAATTCATTGAGCACGCGTATGAAGAAGGAGTCAAAGAAATAATTTTCTACAGCGACAACTGTGGAGGCCAAAACCGCAATAGAATGGTGTTCGCGACTTATACCCTAGCAGAAAAAAAATTTGGTATCAAAATTACGCATCGCTTTTTGGAAAAGGGGCATACGCAATCGGAAGGAGATTCGATGCACGCAGCAATCGAAACTGCCAGTCGTCATAAGGCTGTTTACACACAAAATGAGTGGTGTAATATAATCAAATCAGCAAAAAAAAAATCCCCTTTGTACACTGTCCATGAAATGACTAACAAAGAAATCTTCAACTTTTCGGAAATAGCTGACAAACAAAATTGGAAAAAAGATGACGACGGGAAAACTGTTCAAATTTCAAAGATTAGAGAGATCAGTACGATTCCGAACAGTGATTACATAAAAGTAAAATACAATTACCAAGGACAGGACCAGAAAGTAAATTTATCAAAAACAACGGATACTTGGAAGTATCATGATCTCAGGAGAGCTTATACACAAAAGCTTGAATTGGATAAGGCAAAAAAAAGTGATCTAGTGTATCTTTGCGAAAAGAATCTTATCCCTGAAAGCGCACAGGCTTTCTATCGTAGCCTCTTCTAAAGTTTTTTCAATAATTGTAATTATTTTTGCATCGTTCGCAAACTACTATATGCATGTGAACTGCCAATGCTGTTTGTTAATATGTCAATATAACAATAAACATATTTTGAATATTCTTTCATGAGAAAGCAACAATAAAATAATATTGGCTTTTCATTATTGTAATTTAATCTATTGATAATTATCAGTTTCTTAAGAAATTACACCAAAAGATACAAAAGTGCAGCGAAAAAATCTCAATTTTACAATTTTTGTCGAATTTTTTGAATGTTGGTTTTTTTTTTCAACGTTCTCTGAAAGTATCGTAATTTGCTATCATTTTTTAATGCTCTCAAAAATCAAGTAAATTAAATAAATTAGAAGCTCACCATTTTAATTAACAGTATTTTCAATTGAATACACTTCATGGGAAAAGGTTCCGGAACGTTGTTTCAGACTATTTTTTTTCCATTTCAGGTATATCATGTTTTTAGAAGAAATTTTTGTATGCACTTTTTCAGCAGGGATCGTGAAAAGGGAAGTTTGAGCTTCAATTTCGTTATTTTGAAAGCGTTGTGCAATTTTTTTTTTTTTCAAGTATTCCGCTTTTGTGAAAAAAGAGACCATTAAGAAAATGCAGTGTAACCCAAAAACGATAAATTTTCAAAGAAAACCTCAAGATGGTAAATGGTGATCCCCCGATAATTTTTTGAGTTTTTTTTTCCAAAATTTTTATTATTATCTTTTTTCAGTCAAAACTCAGGTAATTTAATTACTCTATCCTGAAGAACATGGGGTTTGTGAATGAATTTCGAGAGGAAGAAAAAATATTATATCATTTTCAATACATTGGAATTTTTCCAGATTTTTTTTCCGAATATTTTCTTAATTCATATTTGGTTAAAACTCAGATGATTCAATGACCGTAACTCAAAAGCTATGGGGTTTCTGATAAAATTTCAAAAGGTAAAAAATCTTTATTATTTTATATTCTATGCATTAAAATTTCCTTACATTTTTTCCGATATTTTTTTTTCAACTATTCCTGGTTAAAACTCTGATCAATAAATTCACTTATCTCAAAAACTACAGCATGGGTGACGAAATATCAAAAGTGAAATTATCAATTTTTTTCCGAAAGCATGAGAATTTTCGTGGATTTTTTTTCCCAATATTTTAGCAACTATATAAATTATTTAAGAAGTCATAAAAATAATCCTCTGCCAGTGAAAGAAAATTTACGATGTACACCTTTGCATCGTCGGAATAAAACGATTTTTCACTTTTTTAAAAATGTGTCCCCAAAATATTCAGGTATGCAGAATTCACATACTTCTTTGCATTGATATATTTAACAATCGATGAAAAATTCTAGTTTTTTTTAGATTTTCGATAATTTCATGACTTTGTAAAACGGAGAAAAAATTATAGATGATTAGAAATGCGTCAAATAACACTATGCCGAACAGTTGAATACAAATATTATACATGTGATAATAGAGGAAAGAAACTGATTCCTGAAAGGAACAATTTTTAATCTCAAGTATCTTTTGTAATCGAAAAGACCAATAATACCTGAAGGAACAAATGATGATGATCATGAATGTGATTCATTATCATAAATAAATGTCAGCATATAGCGTTAATATTTTGATAAATAAACAACATATATATAAATATATATATAAATATATATATATAAAAAAATATAGATAAATAAACAAAAACGAAGCTCCTGTTTTTCAATGAGTGCTACAATGAGCAATAACTACAGTCATACAGTAATGTAGAAAAATAAATGCACAGTAAGAAATTTAAATTAATGATGCGCAAGAATTGTAAAATTCAGGGCAGAAATCACCCATATTTCAGGGGCGTAGCGTTTGAAAATTGTGCACGTTAAATTTGAAGTTGAGATACGATGTTTTTAAAAAAAAATCTCAGATACGATGGTTTTGAAGCAAAATGTGAATTATGATGTTTTTGAAAGAAATTTCGAGATACGATGTTTTCGGAAAAAAATCTCAGATGCGATGTTGTTGAACCAAATGTTGGGATAGGATCATGTTGAGCCGAATTTTGGGATAGGATGTTGTTGCGCTCAACCGTCGAATTGGCAACTCACCGCGGTAAGGGATGAAATCCCTTACCCAAAAGAAGAAAACACCACCGTAAGAACACCGGAGCCGAGTCGGGGCGTCTAACCTCAAAATCACCCGTCGTCTCGGGTTACGCGAGGTCCTCGACAATGTCACCGCAAGGAATCGCCTCCCGGCGTCTAGGCTCCAGCCCGCGTCGAAAAGCATCGTCGAACTCCTCGTCACGAGTCCACAGCCCACCAGGAACACGATGACACACAAGCCCGTATTTCCGCGGCACAATTCGCAAACGTCAACAACAACATTGCGAGTCGCTCACCGGTAGTTACACCATCGACCACCGCGGCGCTAGTCAGCAGGGACGGTGCCTCTCAGCGCCGCGCCAGGATCTACGATCAATTAATGCTTCGTGACGTCACGCCAAACTGCCAATCCAGTCCCGAGTTCCCAGCCCGTCACCCTTCCCCTCACCCCTCTTACCCACAAGCCCATCGCAATGCGCGAAATCAATCAACGCCATTGGACCCCCCGTCGACGCGCGCATCGATCAATTATCGATCGATGTTGCGCAAGAAGAAACGAGCTCACGGACGCCGGAAACATCGTCACTTCATCACGACTCGGCGTGCGTACCGTGGCTCTCCGACTCTTTATCTTTCTTTTTGGCGAATTTTCTTTTGAGCACTACGACGACAACGGCTATTCTCCCCTGCTTTAACGACTTGGATTTTGATTTGGATTGTATTCTTTGGGCGATCTGAGGGATAGCGAATTGTTTTCGAGCCAGCGATTAAAAAGTAAGTCGTTTTATTCCCTTGTACAAGTCGCGACGAAGGAAGCACATGGCCGGCGGCCATCTTTCGTCACGACTTCCGAATCGACTCCGCTAGAAAGTGAGTATTGTTGCCCCAATGATCTTCCGAGCCCCTTTTGGACTCGTTTGAAGCCCTTTTTCACTTTCCCCCATTTTTGCCGTGCCGATTACGCGACCAGGACAGTGTTGTGGTGTTAATTTTTAAAAATTTAGTGAGATAGTGCGCGCGGGCAGCGGCCCGGTATTCCCCCCCCCAGTGACCACGTGCGAGCCGGCGAGTTCGAGTTACGTTATTTTTCTTGTCCTTTTTTTGTTATTACGGCGAAAATACGCGGCGTCAGCGTTTTACCGCGACTCAATAAATCGCCAGTCGATACATCGATTTGTTCCCCGATCTTTTCTTTTCTATTGTTCACGCCGTGGTCACCTAGTCATACAGTCCCTATGTTTTTCTTTGATGTCGTTTTTACTTTATGTTAGCCCCTTTTCGTCGACAATCGCGCGAAGTGGATACCCCCTCCCCTTCCTTTTGGTACTAGTCCTCGTCTAATTATTCACGGGTATTATAAGACGCCTGAGTGACAGGTGCCCGCGACCCGAGATTATCGAGTCTGCTCAATTATTATTATTGTACTTTTCTTTTGCCCCGAGCTAGCCTCCCATTTTGTATCGTAGTTATTAAGTCAAGCCCCATTGTTATCGAGTGAGAGGTCAGAGGAGCCAGTATTTATTTCGTTTTTTTTTGTTATCTCTTTTTTTTCGGATTGGTAAAAACAGAGTTAACTGGCGCCCAAGTAAGATGTGTAATTATTAAATAAATTGTGACTGACCCTCTCCAAACAATTTCCGCATTAATTATTTATTTATTTTATTTTTGTCTCCCTGATTTTTCCCAATTTCAGGGATCGGTGGCGAAGTATACGTCACAATATATATATATATATATGACAACACGGATGTCTGCGATCGCCGCGCCTCCGTATTTCCAGGGTTTTTGTGGACATGTTGTTAGTACGGTGTGTCCACTCCTTCTCTGTAGTCTCCCTTGTATCCAGGACTAACATAAAGGGTACATTCGACTTGCACGCTGTGAGCGTTGAAAGTGCACGATCAAGAGACTCGGTAGAGTCTCGGGACAAGTACATTGACAGCTCTGTCGTCTGCTGGCCCGAGGCTCGCCGAGACTATTTTATCTCTGAATAAAACGATTCGCGGTGGTGGGGGTAAAATTGGCATGTCATTTCTTTCAATTACGAAGCTCAGGAGCCATTTGATGCCTTGAAAATTGAACTGGAGACTAATTAAGAAATTCTCTTTCGCTTGAGCCCAAAATCAGCATGATCGGTAGTGTAATTGCTGAGAAAAAACTTTGCATAGGGTCAAGATTATGGAAAAAATACTAACACATCGGAAATTCGACGTGTCTGTACATAACACCATCAAAGGCTCAAAGCCGCTCGCGAGTTTCTGATTGGTTGGTTTTTTCAACGTGGCTCTACATAACACCGTCAAAGGTCTCTTGAAGCCGGAAATGACCCATTATTTTTCATGAATTTTTTTGTCGCGAATGGGCATATACCGACACAGCGGAAAGCTGGAACAGAGTTTTGACATAACCAAGTGTGGGGCGTACAAGCTAACGGATAAATTATTTTCATATTTTAATTAATTTTCGAATCTCGTGGCTTAAACAGTATTGAAAATATGAATGTTTTTTCACGGACAGTTGTGAGGTTATAAATATGGTGGTTAGGTTCGATCGACTCTTGGTTACGGTAATAATAAGAAAGTGATGGTGTGAAAATAGTGAAGTGCTTTTAATCAACTTTCGAACAGTGCTGAAATGAATATGTATTTTTTTATCATTGTTAACCCTGCTGTTTTTATTTTCCACACTTAACTCTACGATGGAATTTCTCTTTCGCGATTAAATGTTCCTCGTATAAGATTTCTTGAGAAATCATTCTTTTCGTTTCTTTGATAACTATGAAATGGTATACGTTGAACTGTTAATCATGATTGGTGTGAATCGATGTAAATTTGGAAAAGAAACTATAAAACTAATAATAAGTGACAAAAAAATGTATATGCGGCAAAGTTTGTTATTATCATGCCGAGTTTTGAGCAGTGTCTAATAAATATTTTTTTTAACTCTACACCGTTGACAATTTATTTTATTGGTCTCTTTCCTCTTTATTATAAAATGTTCCTCGCTTGCCATAATAAGATTTGTACATCATAAAATGATCCTTGCATGATAATTGTTGGCCCATTTCAAAAGATTTTCGACGTCATTTTTCTATCCAAAATATGGTATAGAATCATCTCGCATTTGATGAATTAATAGACAAATACACTGTCAACCTGCATCTGGATATATATGGATGCATCTGGATGATAACCGTAGTAAGTGATGATATATCTTTATATCAAAATGGCTCGTATAATATATCTTTATGTCAAAAGACTATGGCAGTATATACTCCATATCCTATCAAAATTTGTATCTTTGGATTGCAACGAATGCATATAGACTCTGGAAATTCTGTGAAGGGACAAATGTACTAAGTATTTCCACTTTTTGGCTCCGATTGTAGCATTATGAATTGAACATTTTGTTATAAAAATTCTTCGGTTGCTCATTTGTCAATGGGATCAAAAATATTGCCTTCGGAACACCATGGATATATGCAAAATTTCAGAATTTTGTTTGGCTCAATATGCTCTATATTTTTTCACATTCCCGCTTTAGTTGTAGCATAATGAATTTTAAAAAATTGTTTCAGAAAGTCTTCCGATGTGTTTTTTCTGATATTATCAAAATTTATATCTTTGGATTGCAACAAATGCCTACAGACTTCGGAAATTGTATGAAGCGACAAATGTACCAAGTATTTCTACATTTTGCCTCCGATTTTAGCATTGCAAATTGAACTTTTGTTATGAAAATTCTTCGGTTGCTCATTTGTAGATGGGATCAAAATTATTGTCTTCGGAACGCCATGAATATATGCAAAATTTCAGAATTTTGTTTTGCTCAATATGCGCTCTATTTTTTCACTTCACCACTTCAGTTGTAACATTATGAAATTTGAAAAATTGTTTCAGGAAGTCTTCCGATGTGTTTCTACTGATATTATCAAAATTTGTATAATTGAATTGCAATGGATACGTACAGACTTTGAAATATCCGTGAAGTAACAAGTGTGCCCAATATTTCCACTTTTTTGCTTGAATAGTGGCATTATCAGGACTTGAAAATTTTATTATGAAAATTCTTTGGTTGCTCATTTTTGGATGGGATTAAAATTTGGCTTCGAAAAGTAATGGCAACATGCAAAATTCATAAACTTTATTGAGACCAATGTGTGGTATGCTTAAGTTGTGGCATGATTAATTCAAAAAATTGTCAAAAAGTCTTTGGTTCCTTTTTTCTGGAAGTATAAAAATTTGTTTCATTGGAACGCAACGTATACTTACAAACTTTGGAAATTTCCTGGAGCAACATGTGTGCTCAGTATTTCTACTTTTTGGCTCCTATTGTGGCATAACCAATTGAAAAATGTTTTCAAAAAGATTTGCTCTATGGATGCTCTGGTTGTGATGGTACGAAAATTTGCACGAAGATCATGCAACTGGTACAACTCAACTCGATCCATTTTCTTGGGCACAGTACTGATCTAAGTTTGCCCGCTTTGTTGAATTTATTGTTTTAAAATATCCATAACATACTTTCTGAACTTTTCAAAATTCAAACATAATATTAAAATATCTGTAAGTTCTAGTTTTGAGGCTTTTACGGCCATTATTGTTATAAATATCAAAATTTGCATCAAAATTTGTATCATGGGAATGTTGCCGATACCTACAAACTTTTAATATTTTATGAAGTTACACGTGCGCCAAGTATTTCCACTTTCTGTCTCTGATTGTGGCATTATGAATTGAAAAATTTATTACAAAATGTCTTCGGCTGCTCATTTTTGGATGGGATTAAAATTTCTGTCCTCGGAACGCAATAGATACATCCAAATTTTCTGAACTTTGTTGGGCTTAAAGTGCACTATGTTTTTTCACTTTTCCACTTTAGTTGTGGCATAATAAATTTAAAAAGTTGTTTTAGAATGTCTTCGGGTGCTCTTCTTGTGATAGTATCAAAATTTGTATCATTGGAATGTAGCCAATATCTACAAACTTTGACCATTTTGTGAAGAGGAGACATGTATGCTAAGTATTTCCACTTCTTAGCTCTGATTATGGCATAATGAATTGAAAAAGTTTTATTCCAAAGGCTTTCCTCTACAGTAGCTCTGGTTTTGATGGTAACAAAATTTGCTCAAAGCTAATGTGACTAATACAACTAAATTCATTTCATTCTCTTGGGTACGATCCTGTTCTCAGTTTCTCCGCTTTGTTCAATATATTGTTTTGGAGTTTCCATAACATACTATTTGAACTTTTCTATATTCAATGAGAATATTGAAATAGTTGTAACTTTTTATTTTCATGGTAGTAACTTCTTCAATGGTATTGAAAAATAATTATGATTCCACCTTGTTAATAAAAATAAGAATGAAAAAATGCGTGAACTTTTTTCACAATAAATTCGATATGTTTTCTCTAAACATACGTGAAACTGGTTTTTTATTTTATCATTAATCAAAAATGAAAAATTTCGAAAAAAATCGCTCCATTTTTATCAACAAGCTGAAATAAGCGTAATATTTTTTACCACAAATCTACAAATATAACAAGGAGATACTGCTGTTTAATATGTTTCTTTGATAAACACAAATTCAAATAGCTACAAATTCTATGGAAAATTTCTGACTGCTCTAATCTTGCCCTCAAAAGCTTTGTAAAGTTTTGTATCAGACTCCCAGTTCCCGACTTATTTTAGCCTGATTCCAGAAAGGTAAATCGAAACGTCAAAAAAATTTGACTGGTTCGAGAACTAAAAAAATGCCAAATTGAAAATTCCAAAACACGTGCCCCTTTATTTCATGGGGAAAAAACCTAACTCGAAGTAGAAGGGGTCAGGGTTTGGAAATGAAAAAGCGATAATTTCCCAATATAACCTTTTTCTAATCTATATAAAGCGAGATGTTTGAAAAGAACGAGAAAAAACGAATTATATCATGCATAAAAATCCCCCTCGCGGAAGAAACCTGGACAAGTACATTTGTTAACCGCCGTTCCCATATTTTTCCACGAATGTACATACATTGCAAAAACCTTTTCTCGCAAAAATCCCTGAGAAAATCAAATCCTATCAAAAAGTAAGAAAAGTGACCACTCTCAAAAAATGTATCAAATAAATTCAAATCACACAAAACAAAATGAGTTAATCCTCGCGAAAAGCTAAGGTTGGGTTTCGCAAAAAGTTATAAAATAAATTGAGCTATACTAAAATATATGTGGCCAAGTACGGGAGGCTTTATCGTGTGACATAAAATCTTCAAATAATGTTGAATGTTGATAGAGAAAAGACTCAAGTTCGAAAATGCAGTTGTTTTACCAACCAAAATGAAAATAAAAACTCTGTATAAATAAGAGTCCGAAGCAAAAAAAGATTGCAAACGAAAAAAAATTAGATGAAAAAGAATTTCGGCCGAAGTACTTGGCGAAGTTGTCACCATGACCGATACATTATGTAAACTAAGTGAAAAACCATTCGTCAAGTACTTCGGCCGAATTTTTTTTTAATCTAATTTTTTTCTGTTCTATAAAACAATTTGTAAGTCAAGGATGATGCATCATATTCTTCCGTCATTTCATCTTTGAAAGAATAATAATTCTGAGGCTCCTGACAGTAAAGTTAAATATAATTATCTATTTATAGCTTAGACCGAAATTACTAATATCCTCGCTGCCTTTTCGCCCCTGAATGCCTTATTCTAATACACAACTTGAAAGCTAATGATAAAGTATTTAATTTTCTGAATTTTTGCCTTGGGGAAAAATTGGTACTTGAGGTCTCTTCTATAACACCTTCCTGCCAAGCTATAATCGAATAATAACCTATCAACGAATTACTAACATCTCGAAAATACTTCGAGTTTGTAGTTAACCCTTTTGAAAACATTATAACTTTTTTCTTATCACAGTAACGAAACGCTCTTATATTTATACAACCTCAATAACAATGAATTTATGGTAGAAAATTTGTCTCATTCTCTTATGTCGAATTAGTAGTATGAGCAGTACTGATTCCTGTCATTCAAATAAATCGATGATGTAATTATGCAAACACGTTGTAAGTTTTTTTGTTATATGCAGACTCTATTGGAGTCTATATAAAGCGAAATATATGAAAATACTATAGGGAAAAGAAGTGATATCAAATAGCAAAATTCCCCTCCCGGGGAAAAAAACCTGGACAAGTACATTGGTGGTCCCGCGTTTCCCTATGATATCACAAAAAATCCAAAACCCCACTTAATTTTTTTTTTTTATATTTACTAATTTTATTCATATCCCGAAGGGAAACTAACCATATAGATCATGAAATATCCGGCCAAAAAACCAGACTTCACAATAAATGTTACTTTGAATTTATTTCCACAGAACAAAACAGGAATCAAAACATTAAAAAATCAGCGTTATCAAGATGAGGAAAATACCACATATAATTGGGGTGTAAGAAGTATCAAGAGTCTAGAAAAAAATGAAAAAATGTCACCGTCTAAGTTATGTGCAGCAGTAAAATTTATGATATCAGTACTAGGACAAGCATTTCTTTGGTGACTGAGAAGATATCAATATGGATGTACCGGCAACGTAGGGCATGCAGTTGGTGCATTGCTTCTGGGATCTTCTAAGTTGAGTAGCTACTTTTGTTTTGGCTATGGCGCGACCAATGTTGCCAAATAGTATTTACTTATATGACCTAATGAAACAACATTGCCTGCGCCGTGGCTAAAATAACGAAAAACAAGCAGGAACAGGAAGTTTCGCATAAGAACTCGTGCTTTTGTAATGTTAAAAAAAAACTTTAATTTATGTCCGTACATGATAGCACAGTTTTGTTTGATTGGTAATAATTTGATGAACGTTCACCACCGTACGTTGAGCGTATACGCACAGAGTACTTGTCCGGCCCATAACTTTTTATGAAAATTGCTCATTCAAGTGAAAATCAAATTGGAGGTGCTTTTCGTTGCATGCGTTGCTTTTCGCTGTCAGAACTTTATAAGAAAATCAATTCTTCTGCGAATTTCAGAATGGCCTTGTATCATACACAACATTCGACGTCGAATTCAATCGGAATAAAATGGTGTTCGTAGTCATCATAAAATTACATTAACATAAGGTGCAGTCAGTTATGAAATTTCTGAAGATGCGACTCAGTAAACCATTACCAGCAATGTAGCGTATCATACATTCGAAAACTACTATTGGCAGCAATGAAAGTTATTACACTTTGGAAAGCTACTATTTATTAGTAGAAGATCTAAGTAACCATTGGTGAATGGTCAAAAGATCAATGCAGGTTATGAATGCACCGTCAAATTTGTATCCAAAGTTATAAGATCACGCAAATTTCATACAAAATAATCTCCCTCCGTTCGTCTCATTTTGACGTTCTTGGACGCCAGCTATCAAAATAGCCGTTTATGTTTTGAAAAAGAGAATTTAAACCGTTATACGGGATTAATCATAAAAAAATAAAAATTAAATAACACAATACCAACAATGAAAAAGTGCGTATTTATGACCCTTGACTTTTGAGAGAGACCCCTGATTTTTACTGGAATGAGCAATTTTAGTAAAAAGTTATGGGCCGGACAAGTACTCTGTGCGTATACGCTCAACGTACGGTGGTGAACGTTCATCAAATTATTACTAATCAAACAAAACTGTGCTATCATGTACGGACATAAATTAAAGTTTTTTTTTAACATTAAAAAAGCACGGGTTCTTATGCGAACCTTCCTGTTCCTGCTTGTTTTTCGTTATTTTAGCCATGGCGCAGGCAATGTTGTTCCATTAGGTCATATAAGTAAATACTATTTGGCAACATCGGTCGCGCCATAGCCAAAACAAAAGTAGCTACTCAACTTAGGAGATCCCAGAAGCAATGCACCAACTGCATGCCCTACGTTGCCGATACATCCATATTGATATCTTCTCAGTCACCAAAGACATGCTTGTCCTAGTACTGATATCATAAATTTTACTGCTGCATTTTTTTCATTTTTTTCTAGACTCTTGATACTTCTTACACACCAATTATATGTGGTATTTTCCTCATCTTGATAATGCTGATTTTTTAATGTTTTGATTCCTGTTTTGTTCTGTGGAAATAAATTCAAAGTAACATTTATTGTGAAGTCTGGTTTTTTGGCCGGATATTTCGTGATCTATATGGTTGGTTTCCCTTCGGGATATGAATAAAATTAGTAAACATAAAAAAAAAAATTTAAGTGGGGTTTTGGATTTTTTGTGATATCATAGGGAAAAGCGGGACCACCAATGTACTTGTCCAGGTCTTTTCCCCCGGGAGGGGAATTTTGCTATTTTATAGTAATACCGAAACACGGCAGTAAAACGCTTCCAACGCTTACGGCGTCGTCGACCATACTCAAACAAAGAGACACAGCTCACCAATGAGGGTTGAGTAGATACGCTCCAATTACTGTTGCTTTTTCCATTGACAGCTAGATGGTGCTAGTAATAAATTACTGTAACGCCCCAGTTATAAGAGAGGCACGAACTTTGAAAGGGAATTCGAATTCGTCCCAACGATGTCCTCGATATCCAAGGAGGTGGGCCCGAATCGTAAAGGACTAAAGTCCACCTCACGTAAATAACTTCAAATGTGAATTAGGATATATTAATTAATAAAATAAACCACAACAATTAAACAGAATAAACTCCTCGTCAACTATATTATTAATACTCGATTAATATTCTAATACAAATTTACAAATTTAGAAACAATATTCGTGAAATTATATCGCGAGAGATCAAAGTGCTTATTTTGCTAAGTATCAAAAATGATTATTCAACGACTTGTTCGCTCAAGTGCCGGCAATATTCTAATTGTAAACGCGACGCGCTTCCAGACCGTCGCCCCCAAAGTCCATCTCCAAGACCTCCTACCCTTTGGCTTGTTAGCGACTTCTTTCTCTCTCGCTCTCCCACGCTTGCATACCCGCACTTATGCACTCCACCTTTGTCCCTCTCTCCCACTACTTTCATCCCTTCGCGCTCGTTTCTCTCATTGTCCGCGACAAAGAAGCTCATCGCATATACATGTTTGAAAGAACACACGCTTGATAGAAATTAATAAGAATATAAAATCTATACAAATATTTGTGAACAAATAGCTCCCTTGAAATCCGCGAATAACTCTAATGAGTAATATTAAAATGTGAAAACTTTTATATACATTATTATTAGCAGTGTTTTCTCTTTCTATCGGAAAACCCACAGGACGAAAGCAATATAAAATCATTATCTTATATTATTAGCAAATCGAGTGTCTTTATATATAAAATCCATGTGGAACGTATACACACAAATACACATATATATTAGAGTGTGCATAAAAAAAGCGATATTTTTTTTCGCTTGCATCCACCGAAAAAAGTTGAGTTATGGTAAAAAAAGAAGCAGCCTACAAGCAGAGCTTAGAATTAAATTATTTCGCGAAGCGCATTGCATTTGAAGATTTTCCATAAGAATAACACAGGAAAATAATAGGGTCTCTGAATATTGTGCTACAACTCTTGAGGAAAAAATCGCACAGAAATGTCACTAACATGTTTTTGTAGAGAATCGAATTCCCTACAAAAAAAAGTCCGTACGAGCAATACGCTCAAAATGAACTTCAACTGTTATAGCTGTTCAAAGTTGGATCGATAAAACAAAATTATTCAACAGGCTACAACCCTTGAATTTTTGCTTAATGGAAAAAAAATCATAAGGTTTTTTTTATAGAGAATTGTCTACTTTGGCGAAATAACTCAATAAGATCATTTGGAAAGTAATCGTCTCACCACTAGGAAAATTTCATACTTAATTCTCAAAAAATATCTATTTTTCTCACTTGTAAAACTCCGTCGAATTTTTTTTTCAACCAAATTTTTTTCTGTATCGGGATTTTTTTTTTAAATTCTGATTCTTGTTGTGCGAAACAATTGTACTGAGAATTAATTGAAAGATTTTTCGATAATGGGTTCTAATGTATCTGAATATTAATGCTTTTGAAAAATTTATTCATTCCACGACTTTTTGTGAAGTCTAGACTTAATTTTTGATCACCGGAAACTACTATTTGGGAGGAGTAAATGCACTTGTCTCAACTTTTTTTACAGCCTACTTTTCTTTTCCAACCATTCGGTTTGCCTTATGAATTTCTTGAGGTAAATATTCCGTCGTGACCAGAAAATACAAGGTTTTTAACTTGCTTGAATTTTTTCCAGCAACTATAAATTGTTAATGACGTAGCCGAACGTGGTGTGGCATTAATAGAGGCATACAACGGCTCATTGAGAAAAAAACGTAGAGTAATTGCAATACCTCCTAGACAAAGTACACCGTCATCGTCGAAAATATCCCAATTGCAACAAACAGACTCTAAATAACACTGATTGAACTCCATTGTAAAGATAATGCAATTATGAATAACCATTGTCCTTTTTATTATTTACTGCTGTTCGTGATCATGCTTAATTCGCAATAATAAATAAATCTTTTTCCAAAATTGACGATAAGATTCTGTTGAAATTTATATTCAAGAGTTTATAAGTGAGAACAATAGATATTTCTTGACAATCAAACATGAAATTTTTGTAGTGATGAAACGATTACTTTCTCAATGGTCTCATTGACTTATTTCGGCAAAGTAAATCATTCTCTACAAAAAAAAACCCTATAAATTTTTTTCCGATAAGCAAAAATTCAAGTGTGATAGCCTATTGAATAATTTTTTTTATCCATCCAACTTCCAACAGCTATAACAATAGAACGGTTATTCTGAGCGTATTGCTCGTAAGGACTTTTTTTTGTAGGGGATTCGATTCTCTACAAAAACATGTTAGTGACATTTCTGTGCGATTTTTTCCTCAAGAGTTGTAGCACAATGTTCAGAGACCCTATTATTTTCCTGTGTTATTCTTATGGAAAATCTTCTATTGCAATGCGCTTCGCGAAATAATTTGATTCTAAGCTCTCCTTGTAGGATGCTTCTTTTTTTACCATAACTCAACTTTTTTCGGTGGATGCAAGCGAAAAGAAAATATCTCCATTTTTATGCACACCCTAATATATATATATATATATATGTATATATATATATATATATATATATATATATATATTCATATACACATAATAATGGTTAACGTTAAACAGTTATAAACGTTTCTTTATAACGATGAAGTCGACACGTTCTTTCGAATCTCTCAGAGTTTTATATATATTCAAATATCGATGATAACGTTGGGATCTTTGCCTATAGTAAAGAATAGCATAATGCTGCCTCATGCGGCGATAACGAGTAACGAATCGGGATTCGTCACTTTACTTATTTTACGAAAATGATTCAATTTCAAATTATGAAAAAAAAAATTCTGAACGAATCTAAACAATGAAATTCGTAAAAATTAAGAGCTTGCCTATCATAATTGGAAATATTTATGTATCTTAATTAAAGAACTGAAAAGATATTTTTATTTTAAAGGAAATAAAAACATTATAATTTTATGTAAAAAATTTGACTCAAATATGTTTTTTATAACATGATAATAATGTTAAAAAAATCTTTACAGCTATTTACGCAATGTTACCTTAAATTTAATATAACCGTATTGAAAACTACGTAAAATAATCGCCAAAAAAAGTAATAAGCACTGCATCATTAATTTTTTATAATAATTTAATTTAAAAGTAACCAAAATTATTCTGATCTTCAGCAGGCTGTAGAAAGTGATGGAAGTTCGGGCTAAGAAATTCCTTAAGGAGAGTCGTTTAAGATATAAAAAACTACTCTCACCTAAATTTTGGTGACGTTTGAAATTGATAGAAATGCGTAGTGCAAGGTCAAAGTTAGCGATTTTTTGTAATATTTCAAAAATGACTAACTGAACTGGAATATCTCTGAGCTTCTTTACGCAATTAACATTTTTAGCCTCACTTGCTTAAAGAGTATAAAAAAACGAAAAAAATGAGCGATATAAGAAGTGAATTAAATTAAAGGTCAATTTGTGGCGACAATTTTAAAATCGTCATATTATTGAAGTTTTCAATTTATTTCACTTAGTCACAAAAAAGGCCTTTTGGCCTAGATGACTAAACATTTTTTTCTACAAACTAGATGGCATACTGAACAAAATATAACCTGTATTATTGATTTTGAAAGTGAGGTTTTCGTGAATCATAATTTTGAAGACAGGCTAAAAATGGAGGTTTTTAGACCTTTGAAAGGCTCGTTCTCATGACCTCGGGCACCTAGTGAGTTGAAATTTGGAATTTAACGATAGTTTTTGAGGCACTTCGAAATACTTAATTTTGAGTAAATACGACCCCCCCCCCCCCCCCCCCCCGAGAAACTTGTCGAAAACTAATGGATCTACTCATTAATATTTTATTTTTTCGTTGGATCAAAAAATTGTGGCGTTTTTCGCAAACATTTTTGAAGCTCATATTTTTTTTTTTGCAGTCGCTGTTTAGTGATACTAGTAATACTGGTAAAAATTCTAGTGATATCTGGGATCGTTCGTGAATGTGACTACTACCCATAATATTTCTGAACACCTTTGACTTTTCGTTTGCAAAGTAACATCAGTAGTGAGGTTATAAAGATCGTGAATGTGATAGCTAAAAAATATTTTTTTCGAATTGTATAGAGCGATTATAAAGATCATGAATGTGATAGCTGACCAATGTTGTTTCATCAGTTATGACTTTTAGTCTTATAGAGCGGTTATAAAGATCATGGAGCTGATCAATATTTTTTTCGAACCAGTTTTGACTTTTTGTTAGACGGGCAGTCATGACTTTTGGTTAGTAGATTACAGTGATGATGCGATAATTAAGTACCATTTATATTAATGGTGACTAACCTCATCACATCAGTTTTGATATTTAGTTAGAGTGATAGTTCGGGAGTCAAGTGTCATTTCATTGAGAAATACCTTTTTTTTACCGACCGAATGGTAAGAACCCCGTAATCCGTTGTCTTACTTTGGACTATATTTCTAACTTTTCGCTTACATGGATTACATTTCAAGTAAAAAACAAGAACCACTCTGTGGTATTTAAAATTTTTCTAAATATATGTTCTTTAGGAGTAAAATTAAAAATGTGAAAACAGCTATATCTCTCAGACTCATGGCAGATCAATCGGTATTTTACAAGACTTTAAACAAAAATAATTTTTATTGGAAAAAATTGGCTTAAAGTAGTTCGCTCATTTTTTATTGCTGAATGTATACAATGTACTATGCATAATTGATAAGCGTTGCCATAACCCGGCTATGTGCTTCGGTCGAAACTTTTTTTTTCCATCCAAATTTTTCGAATCGGTAACTTTGTTAGCATACATTTATTTGTATCGCAAGTTGAAAAAGACAATAAGCAATGAAAAAATATTGCAATAGAAATAAAATGCACTTGAAATTTTGAAATGAAAAAAAAAAAACGATCAGAATCAAACAAACTCATAACAGAATCAAGTGCTGCGAAACAATTTTGAGCTAAACGATATTTAATTTGAAAAACAGAATTTCATAAGTACTTCAACATTTTTATTTTTGTTATTATTGTTTTTCCAAACATTTTTTTTTCAATTCGACGTTTACTTCGCGTACTTTCCTTTGCTCCGAACATTTTATTTTATTGAGATTTTTTATTCAATTTGAAAACTTTCAGTGCATTTTATTCCTGATGGCATGTATATTTCGGTGTAATATTTTTTAACACTTTTTTTTTACAAATTTTCTAAAAGATTAAATTCTTATTTGTTCGTTATTATTTTATGCGTCGTATCTTCTCAGAACGAGTGTAGGTTTTAAGTAATCTAATCATTTTATAAATTTTGACGGTTAATTATGAAGTTTGAATTCATTTGTCAGAGAAATATTTCACAATGCATTTTTAGTCCCGAAATAGTCGCGATAAAGTGGCTCAAAATTCGATCATATATTCATTTTTAGCCGAAATTGGACAAAAAATGGATTGAGCGCTTTTTAAAATTTTTATTAAGCAACTGATTATTGAGAAAATTACTTTTTGATAAAATATTACCATATTTTGCTGCATCACCGAAAAACATTCTGCTTATTTTGCATCACCCGAGTATGTACACCATATTGACATGTTTAATTAATAAGCTATGAATTTCATACAAAAAATCAACAAATCCCCGCAAAAAACAGCAAAAATGCTGAAAAAAAGTTGAGACAAGTACATTTACTCCCCCCAAATAGTATTTCCGCTAACAAATCGCCTTCTCATCACAAAACCCCCATAAAAAGTTATAAAAGAGGCTCACAAAAATTTACCAATCAAATCATAATCTCACAAAACATGAAAATTCAAACCAGACCAAAGATTAAGTCTAAACTTCACAAAAAATCATTAAATAATAAAAACTATAAAAGCATTAACGGGACAGACCTAGTTGGAACGTCAAAAAAAAGGCCTTTTTTCCGATTTTTTTTTGGTCAAACGATAAAATAATTCACAACAAAAGTTCTTCCGTTTAAAAGATACATATGTAATGTATATGTTGCAATTTTTTCAACGCAATACATATCGAAATAAGCTGGTGACCGTCAATTACCGAGGACGCTGCAAAAAAAAACACGGTTTGCGGTGATCAAGCTCACGCTGCAACGGCTCATCTGAAACAAAAAAAACGGAGGGGATTTTTAGTTAATGATATAATGCTCCAGTTGAACGAAGGGTTTTGAAAAATTTCCATTTTTCACAAAATGGCGGCCGTTAAAAGTCAAAAGTGTTTTTTTGACCAAAATATCAGTTCCATTTTTTGCTATTAAAAATAAAAATAATTATCCAAAAAAAAAATCCTTCGTTCATATGGAGGACTACCATGTATAGAAGAAGTGATATAAATTTCAACCCGATCGGTAAAGCCGTTCTCGAGCTACAGTGATCACCGACTTCAAAAACATGGTTTCGAGAAAAACGCACTTGAAGTCCGCTACCTGCTTACCTATGGCTCAGACACGACGTGCTACAAAGTCTTGTATTTCGGCGAATAATGGTCCGATTTACATTTACCTGGGCGGAAAATGTTCGTAAGAGATTCTACTTTTTGAAAATGAAATAAAAAAAAATCGATTTTTCGAAAATTCTAACTAGGTCTGTCCCGTTAATAGTCATATACTTTAAAACCTATTAACCTCTAATAAAAATCTTTCAATTAATTGAAAATACATTTGTTCTACAGTACAGTTGTTCTACAACAAGAATAAGAATAAAAAATAAGTATGAAAAAAAATCCCGATACAAAAAAATTACAAACGAAAAAAAATTAAATTGAAAAAAAAAATTTGGCCGAAGTACTTGGCGAGTTCGTGACCATGAGTTATATCGTATGTGAATTGAGCAAAAAAAACTCGCTAAGTACTTCGGCCGAAATTTTTTTTTCTTTTTTTTTTCAATTTAATTTTTTTCGTTTAAAATTTTTTTAGTATCGGGATTTTTTTCACACTTATTTTTTATTCTTATTCTTGTTGTAGAACAACTGTACTGTAGAACTACTGAATTTTTAATTAATTGAAAGTTTTTTTATTGGAGGTTAATAGGTTTCAAAGTATTTGACTATTAATGCTGTTATAGTTTTTATTTATTTAATGACTTTTTGTGAAGGTTAGACTTAATTTTTGGTCCGGTTTGAATTTTCATGTTTTGTGAGATTAGGATTTGATTGGTAAATTTTTGTGAGGCTCTCTTATAACTTTTTGTGAGTGTCTAATTTATTGAGAAAATTTTTGTGGGGTTCTCCTATAATTTTTTGAGAGATTTGATAAGAAGGAGAGAATTTTTGCAAAGTTGGCTTTTCCGGAGGTAATCTTTTTTATAACTTTTTGTGGGGGTTTCTCTCATGAGAAGGCGATTTGTTACCAGAACTACTATTTGGGGGGGGGGGGGGGCGTAAATGTACTTGTCTCAACTTTTTTTACAGCATAAAATAACTATCCAAACAGATAGCTAAATCAGCTATCTAAAAGGCTGTTGTTCTATATATATAACCATTAAGATAGCAGTTATGCCACACGCACTATTATGCAATTTATGTCAATAATATATTTAGTTTTAACCTTATTTTGAACGAAAAATTGTGTTTTTCATATTGAATAACTGACGAGTATACACAAAGAAAGAATGTTTCCAACAAATAATGCGAAATATTTTCATTTATTTCATTAATTCATAAATTTCATAAATTCGGTGTGTAAAGCTTTGTTCGAATGTTTATGTTTATTCGCAATTTGTAATTTTTCATTTTAATAATCATTTTTTTGTAATTATACACGGAGAGAATTTTACGCGAAAAATCACTATCTTCACATTGCGGTGTGGAACCATGTCGCCACTGCTGAGCAAAATTGACTACGTTTTGAATAGAAAAACATAGTAAATTTCTTCACAACGATCGACATGGTACCACACCGCAATGTGAACATAGTAATTTTTCGTATAAAATTCTCTCTGTGTACATAAAAGTACAATGTTCCAGCTTTCTTTTGAGCCCCGTTAAAAGATTCTAGCGAATGGCACTCATGCAGTATGAGTTCTTAAAAATGGCCCGAAACACGTGGATCACGACAAAGAAACGTTGATATTTTATTCCAACAGCACGTGTGACAAAATTTATAAAAACTTTTCGTAAAAATACAGGATTTAAGTCTTCTTTTGTGCCCTGTTGAAAGGTTCCAGCACATCGGGTATAAGCTATAAATTCTGAAATTAGCCAAAAATACTTCTTTCTAACACTTTAACCTCAATTGCTGTAAAAACCTAGCGCGGTTCTGCAAATATAGCGATTAGATTCCTGTTTGCTAAAAAAAAACCATTGGAAATGTCGTTATATTCCAGTGACATAAAAAAAGTTTAAAATGTAAAAGTCTAATGTTATTTGTGAGCTGTCAACTCTAGCTGCAAAGAATTAGAGTTCGAAAATTATCGTAAAAATCACACCAACGGGGCGATGACAAGAAATTCTGAAGATTATTATTAAATGAAAATCGAATTGTAAAGAAAATAACAGCAAATTTGTTGTTTATTACAGGATTTTTTTTTTCTAATGTGATTACTAAATTTGAATGTTCGGTAAAGTATTCCAACCATCGATGTATAAATTGTGTCATAGAAATAAAATTTTACCGTTCAGCCCATTATTGTATGTCTGTAAAAAAAATTTCAAGAAAAAAAATTATGTCTTAAGGGGGTTGGATCACGAAATCAAAATAATCAGAATTTAATAAAATTTGGTGATAACATTCTTTGGCTCCAAGTATACAAACACAATTTTTTTCAAAACTTTTTACCACATGGTTATCGAATAATTGAGCGTTGAATCGAAGTTCTTATGCACGAGATGTATAACTGTATATATGTAAACTCTATATTTATACACGTGAACTTTAGTGTTCAATTACTCGAGAACTATGTAGTAGAAAAATCTAAAAAAATTTGTATTGTCATATATATTTTTAAAGAATACATTTACCAAATTTTATTAAATTCTTATCATTTTGAAATTTTTAATGTTTTTAATATGGTTTAGCATGGCAACATTGTATCGTCGCGATCCAACCTCCTTAATGAAAGTTTAAATATATTGGATTGGCAACTAAGTTCTGACTCACTTCAGATACACAGATATATTTATAATTTTGTTCTTTATTTAAATATGTCAATCTACAGTATAATCACCAGCCGTGTCTATCACTGGCGTCTATCTAATGGGTAAGGACTAAGTGCCGCACTCCTAAAACTTAGCGGATTGCTGCTCGAAAAATTCCGAGATTGCGTTTTCAACATGGTCGAAGTCTCTGAGGCGTTAATTACGCAGGAAAGTTTCAAGGCCTCGGAACAGGTGATAATCCGAAGGTGCCAAGTCCGGGGAATACGGCGGGTGTGGAACCGTGGTCCAACCAAACTCTTCCAGTAGCTGGCGGATGATTGAAGTAATGTGGGGCCGAGCGTTGTCGTGCAATAAGTGCACCTTTGTCACTCTTCTCCTCTTTGCTCGCATTGCAGCAGCCAATTTGCGAAGCTGCTCGACATATACGTTGGCGGTCACCGTCTGTTGTCCAAAGAGTAGTTCCTAATATATCATTCCGCGTGCATCCCACCAGAAACACAGCAAAACCTTTCGTCCGTGGGTCTCTGGTTTGGGCTGAGCTGGCGGTTCCATTTCGCGCGGCAGCCAATAGGCCTTCCATTCATTGTTTTCGTAGAGGATGTAACTCTCGTCTCCAGTCACTAAACTGCCAAGAAATTCCTTGCGTTTCGGCTGCAGGAGCAACGACTGGCAGATGGACACGCGGGCGACAGATTGGCATCGCTCAACTGATGAGGGGTCCATCTCGCCAGCACTCGCTGATAGCCGAGTGTATGCAGCCGGTTCTCGATCGCTGTATGACTATAGCCGAGTACCTGCGCCAATTCCCGAGTGGTAGCATTTGGGTGCTTTTCAGCTCTTTTGATATGGCGTCGTCTTCCAATTCAATAGGTCGACCGGAGCGCTCTCGATCTTCCAGGCTCGTATCTCCGGAAGCGAAGGGACGGAACCAGCGGCTCACTGTCGATTGTGTTACGGTGGCCTCTCCGACAGCAACGTTGATATTGGTGGTTACCTGCCTCGTACTGCTGCCACGCCGAAACTCGTAATATATTACATCTCGAATAGCGCGCTCGTCCATGATGAGAATTAGACTCCCGCAGACGTCCGCAGCCGGGCTTTTATACCCACCATGCGAAAGCTTCTAGAACATTCTAGCAGTTGCTAGTTATAGAAACTTTCTAGAATGTTCTAGAATAAAAAAAGGAAGATTTAAAAAAAAAGCGGGTCAAGACTTAGTTGCCAACCCAATATATTTGGAAATTTCGACCCAATTTCTCATAAATTTTGCTGTGCACCACAACAAAAAAATGTCTAGCCTTGGTTCATATCTCCTGTGGTGGTCGAATTTTACCGCATGCTGCGTAAGTTTTACAGTACACGTAGTCAAATTCACGATGATACTACAATACAATTTGCACATATTCCAGCCTGTCACGCTAACTTTGATTGCGAATTTTGCGCTAAGATTTGCTTGACATTCTGTACATGCATATTCTATGGTTCGAACAGCGATCTTATGTCAAGAATTTGGCCGAAAGTTCTCACAGTTATATCATATTGCTAAAATCTCAATCCCATCTCGACGTTGCATTAGATAGCTACTATAACTAAATTGAATAGCCAATGTAGCTGTCCATCTTCAGATATACATCAGATTGTTATTACGACTATTTCATATAGTCAAAGTTGCTATCTAACCTGTACAATACAGTACGATTACTATAATAGTAATATGACGTATTTCGATACTCAAATAACGATGATAGCTAAACAGAGTTGCTATCAGAGCGAGACTTTTTCAGTATTGACCGTGTAAGACCGTGTAATAGGAACTCAAGATTGTTTAATTATCTGTTGTGTCTATTACTACCAACATTTGAACCAAATTTATTAATTATACCGTTTTTAATCCCGCAATCCGAACTAACTCTTATCCAGTTTGTTTGACAAAGGATTCATTTTCAAAAGTAGGCTGAGGAAATTTTTAATTCTGGACATCCTGGAGCGATTCTCTTCAGATTAATAATAGAAATAAAAATTAGAAAACTAACAAAAACCAATCATGGTACTTGAAATTTCGAGTATCATTGGATGACAGTCCAACACTAGCAAATATCTATTAATCGTTGGGTTTTTGCCTTTTGAATACTTCAATTAGCAAAATAATTTATATATACAGTCATGCTCATTTGAAACGAAACATTTTATTTTTTGTCGATCTCGTATGCAAGTCGTTAGCTTTCGATACAGCAAAATCGCAATGTAACAAAAAAGCAAAGTTTATCAGCTTTGGAGTGAACCGATTGCGTTTCAATCGGGCGTTTGGATCAAGCATTCTCCCCTAAAATACAGTGAATTCTCCCTAACTCACCGCTCTCGAGACTAAATTTCCGTGGTACTAGAGAGAGTGGCCTACTGGAAGCGATCCCCACCATAAGCTACTCTAAATGATCGAAGCGACATTTGTGTAGCGGGAAATAGGCACAAGTACACTTGTTATTTTTCTTTTTTAGATTTCGTTCATTTTTCCACAAGTCGTATATTGAGTGAAAGGTAAGATAACTATCCACTCTAAGGGGAGAGGTTCATTTTTTGCGAACAAAAAGTCGATTTTCGATTTTTTACGTTTTCATATAGCTTATAGTCTTGAAAATATTCCCTCCAAATATTATTAAGAAATATTATTATTGAGTTGAACGATGGATAAAAAAGGCACCGAATATGGCGCCGGAATAGCCAATTGAGCGTAAGTGACTGAAATAAATGATTATTTCTATCGATTCATGCCAAAACTTTAAACGCGTTTTTCTCAAACCTGTACCCACGATATTTCAGGAACTACTGAATCGATTCGCTATGACGTTGCACGTAGCTCGCGTCTCGTGCTAGAGTTCAAGTCAAATTATGACTCTGAAGTTATTCTATCTGCCCTAAAGTGTCACAATGACAGCTGGTCCTTGAAAATATCTATGACAACACAAATTCGTTTTTGACAAGTCGCAAACAGGAAAGAAGAATAGCGAACGAAAATTATTCTCAATACATCTCTTCTGTTTTCATCTTTATCTCATATTTTACTCGTACTGCGGAAGCGTTCAAGGGGCTTATGGACACCCATACTCTTTTCTCCACACATCATATTGCATATATGGCGGACAAGAAAAGAAAAAAAATCTCGAAGCTGCTCAGCGACCCAAGAATAATACATTTGGCACTTAACCAACTCACGCCAACTCTGAAATTTAAAAATGAAAATTAAAATTTGTGTCTTATTTCTACAGTTATGAATTAATGATTACCATGGCGCGTGGACGGGGGGGGGGGAGATTTTCAAATCTCCGGGTCACTCAAATTTGGATTTGCTGCGGTAACATAACTGATGTGCTTTTGGCTCTACTGGACCAGGAGAAAAGGTGAATGAGTTAATGAAATTGAAAGTTGAGTCCTTGACGAGGTATGCCGCGCGAGATGTAAGTCTTATCCCTCAATTTTTGTCGAGCGAGTCGGTGGTGACGCGTCGGGAGATAAGAGAGACGAGGAAGATGAAGACGAGATCGAGGTCTTATTACGGACAGGAGCAATGCCGTTTTTTGCAGTTTCCATCTGGTCTCTCATTCTTGTTTCTTATCCCCGCAATGCAGTTCAACTTTGTTGCGAGAACAAAACCGAAGAAGCCTCGGCTCAGCTCCAATTTCTATTTTTCTTCATATATTCCAGTTTTCATCTTGTCATCACTCGTCTCTCCATTCCACAGGAAACTCAGCCAATCATGCACAGACCAATAAAACTAATGGCTATGCTATCTGCGGTAATTCATCCTTGCGGTATCTGTTATCGCTCCCGTTGTCAAGCTGAACGAGATCTGCTGATGTGTCAGTTTGTCAATATCACTTTTATGTTATTACGTTTTTACTTACCCCGTTTTCAACTTAAAATCCCCGTCTACGAAAAATCCCATTTTCTAAGGCTATTTCTGGGAATGGCTGGGAAAGCGAAAAAAATCAGTACTGTTCAATGAAAAAAAAGGAAAAATATAATAAATGTATGAATTGCTCACAAAATATTGTCCCATTGAGGGCTACTGTATTTTTTTTGTAATCCATTCCTGTTTCTCGACAATCCAGAATTTTTGAAAATCTTTTGATTGCCTATACATTAGCAAATAAGAAGGAGAGGGGATACAGTTTCGAATGAACATTTTTGCCATAACAGCTTCAAAATAAAAACAGAATAAAAAATTCAATTAAAAATCATTTTAGAATCCCCGAATACGATAGTATCTCGCATTTGTTGATGTCGACTCTTGGAATAAGAATGCAAATAAGCTTTATGACTGATGTTTCAATAATAGTTATGCGCAGGACGAATGGCTTCACTAGAAGAGTTCAAGATTTTATTATTTTTTTTTCAATTTTGAAAATGCGGATTGTAGATCATCTGAAAAATTGGTTGGAAATTCCAAATAAAATGTTAGAGTAAAGAATTTTTTGTATTTTGTGAAGTCGGATCAAGCGCCAAGATGGGGGAGCGAAAAACCGGGGATAAAAGGAAAATAACGAGAATTCTTTCATCATTCGACATGGCTGTCTACAAAAATTGCTTAGACCCGGTGGACGCCTCATATCCGGGGGGGTTATGTATGTACATACATACAAACTCTGTGTTCGAATAAACATTGGTAGCTTCTAAGTCAACATGCCATCCCTGGTCGAGATTCTCTCGCCGTTTCGACAATTCTCAATGAAAAACTTTCGCCGAATGTGTCCTTGCGCTACATACTTTATATTCTCAATTTCATTCTACGCCTTTTATCTTCTTCATCCTACTGTATCTATTTATTTTTACAAATTGGAAAACTGAGAGCGATATCAACAATTATATTGAGAATAGACTGAACCATATATAATAGTCAACCAATTTTCTGAACGACGTCGAGACTTTTTCAAAATATTCTTTTCTCTTCTTTACGTCTGAATGCATATAAAATAATGATGTAGTCAAATTATAATATTCATACGAGGGTCGATAAAATGTTAATACGTTTTTTTTAAATTTTGTCTTTTTGCTTACAGTGGGTCGAGGAGTCATTTACGAATTTTGATAAAGGCATAAATTGGCGCAGTTACGTTGTATGCGATGTGGCGTACAACAACGTCAATAATTGGTTATGGACGCCGTTTATAGAAAGGGGTCCTGCAAACAGGATGTACATCGAAATCAAATTCACGACTCGTGACTGTTCGCTTTTTCCTGGCAATGCGTTGAGCTGCAAGGAAACGTTCAGTCTCCTTTATTACGAATTCGATGCGGCGACGAAAGAGCCACCGCCATGGGAACCCGACAGTTACAAGCTCATAGGTAAGGAGTAATACTATCGATTGAAAAACTTTTAGAATTAATGAATGAGCGTCGTAAATAAAGTACAAGAAATATCAGCATACTTTTTTATTTCATATGCAAAGAAGCTTCATTTTCGTGAAAAAATAATGATACAAATTTTTGTGTCGGCGTGTTAAAAATGACGCCAAAGTGTGTGTGTGTGTGTGTGTGTGTGTGTGTGTGCGCGCGCGCGCGCGCGCGTGCGCGTGCGTGTGCGCGTGCGTGTGTATCTGCGTGCGTGTGCGTGTGTGTGTGTGTGCGTGCGTGCGTGCGTGTGTGCGTGCGTGTGTGTGTGTGTGTAAGAAACATTACCCCATAATATATGTATATATTAGGATGGTCCTTAATGAGGTTATTTTTGAATTTTTACTCTCCCAAGGGTTTAAACGCTTCCTTTTCGATAAAAAAAATTATCTTCAAATTTCAGCTCTTAATTTGGATTTTAAGATCTTGCCCACGATGCCTAAAGTTTTCCATTTAAATAACACTTAAGTTTTTCGTTTTCATCTTCAGTTATATAATGCTCGGCTGCATCTTATGCTATCGTCTCGTTATTAAGCTTGATTTGTAGATAGCTCTTTAAAATTATTCACAGCATTTTTATTGTCACTTAAATCGTTTCACAGGTATAAGTCTCGAAAGTCATTCTTTTTAGACAATTGAACTTTTTTTATTATTAAATAGTGAACGGTTGAATTAACATAAAAAATATGAATACCAATTTTGTAGGGGATTCAATGTTCTACAAAAAAGTCTTTGAAGTCAATTTCATCAAGTCTTTAATTTGGATGATATAGCCGCGTAAATAATAGAATTTCCATTCAAATTCAATTTTTACTAGATAACGGCTGACATATTGATTTTATCGATAGAGTTTAAATAGTGAACTTGTAGAACGGAAAATTTTCTATCCAAAACTGTATTTTTTTTTTTTTTTTGAATTTGTATAAAATTCATCGATTCAACGTCAATTTTAAAATTGACGTTTGAATATAAATACTAAGCTTTCAAATATTTCTTAAATTTTTTTTCGAAGTTTCGTATGGAAATAAAATTGTTTTTTACATTTCAAGAGCAGTCTATAAATTTCAACTCATCTAAAAAATCACTAAAAAATTAGTAAGTTCTTTTCATAAGGCAATTTTTTAATTTTCACTTTCCCGCGGACTTAAATTTTTCTAATTGATAAATAAAAAAATCTAACATGCTACTCCGAAAAACTTTAAACTCGGTCTATTTTTTTCCATAATCATAAGAATTAAGAGTATGGATCAGTCACCCATCCGCCTCGAATTTTCGAAGGCAACATTTCTCCACATCCTTCGTCCGATCGGAATAAAAAAAGCCTTAATCCTGTTGTTGCCACTTTTCTGCGTGGGCTAAGACTTTTTTTTATTCCGATCGGATGAACGATGTAGAGAAATTTCGCCTTCGAAAATTCGAGGGAGATTGGTGACTGATTCATACTCTTAATTCTTATGATTATGGAAAAAAATAGGACTAGTTTAACCCTTTAAGTCCCAGCGGTTTCGATCGAAACCACTTTTGGATTCAAAAGTTCATAACTTTGTCAAAAATCAATATATTTTTGATTTCTAAACGCCAACGACCCACAAATTTGGACTACTTTGTAGAAAAAATTTCTAGTGCAATAAATTAATAACCATTTTGTAATTATAACAATATAAACAAATGAATGTTTTTGGTAAGAATTGCAAAATAAATGCCAATTATCAAATTACGTTGAGCTAGGCTCATAAAAATTATCACTCGGGGGTTTTCGGGGTAGTTGATTACGAATCTGATGTCAGATTTTCAAAATTTTCAAAATTCAAAATGGCCGATCTAATATGGCGGACGACTTTTTGAAAAATCGATTCATTTGGCCTGAAACTTGTCACTCAAAGATTTTCGGGGTCTCTGATTACGAATCCGATGTCAGATTTTCAAAATTCAAAATGGCGGACTCAATATGGCGGACGACTTTTTAAAAATCGACTCATTTGGCCTGAAATTTGTTACTCGGGGGTTTTCGGGATCGCTAATTACGAATCCGATGTTAGTTTTTCGAAATTCAAAATGACAGATTTAATATGGCGGACGAAAATTTAATAAGTTCACTTGCGTTCCAGAAAATGATCACTCAAACTTTTACGGGGTCACTGTTCATAGCTGATATAGGATTTGTAATCATCAATAACAAAAACCCTAGAGTAATCATTTTTATGAGCACAGATCCACTTTCTTTTTTTTGTCCGCCATCTTGGATCCGTCATTTTGAATTTCGGAAAACTAACATCAAATTCATAATCAGCGACCTCGAAAACCCCCAGGTAGTTATTTTCATGGGTGTAGATCCATTTTCTGATTTTATCATCCGCCATCTTGGCTCCGCCATTTTGTATTTTTAAAAACTAACATCAGATTCGTAATCTGCGACTCCAAAAACCTCTAAGTAACAAATTTTAGGCCAATTAGATCGATTTTTAAAAAAGTCGTCCGCCATATTGGATCCGCCATTTTGAATTTTGAAAATCTGCCATCGGATTCGTAATTAGCGACCCCGAAAACCCCCAAGTAACAAGTTTCAGGCCAAATGAATCGATTTTTCAAAATTCGTCCGCCATATTGAATCCGCCATTTTGAATTTTGAAAATCTGACATCGGATTCGTAATCAGCGACCCCGAAAACCCTCGAGTAATAAGTTTCAGGCCAAATGAATCGATTTTTCAAAATTCGTCCGCCATATTGAATCCGCCATTTTGAATTTTGAAAATCTGATATCGGATTCATAATCAGCGATCCCGAAAACCCCTAAATACAGAATGTGACGAAAATTGCGTTACTTCAAAAAAATCGGGTCTTAAAGGGTTAAAGTTGTTCGGAGCAACGTGTTAGAATTTTTGATTTATCAATTAAAAAAAGTTGAGGGGGGACCTCGGTGAAATTTCCAAATCGTCGAGGTCTTTCCCGATTATGTTAAATCTTTGGGGAGTGTTCACTCGTCACGCCGAACTGTATTGCTGGTTCAGAACTAGAAAATTGAATGATTTTGAGTTTGATTAATTCTTATCATTATTTTTTAATATTTTTTTTTCAAATTTGAACCAATTCAAAACTAATATCGTTTGTCACTATTCTTAAACTACAGATCTCGTTGTTAAAATCATTAATATTTAATTAGTATAGTTATATATTGTTAATTCGTTCGTATAAGATATTCGTCACGTGACAATCCGTAACATCGTAATGTTAATATTTAATTGGATTTTTTCGATTTACAGATATAGAATTTGATTTTTCGGAAGTTGGTGATGACTTTTTTCGATATGCATACTCGTTCCCTTTCCAATCCCCCCCACTCCCGAACAAAGTGGTCGCACCCTTCCTTGACACACCGAGTCATTTTGACCCGGGCTAATTTTTCAGCGTCAAATATCCCTACTCTAGAGATTTTTTTCGAGGACTGCTAACGCCATCGACCATCTACACGGTCGCATGGCCCCGTAGCGAAATATCAATAAGTCTACGTTTGGCGTCGTTGCCAATGAGTGGCTAAATTTAAGTGTATCAAGGAAGGGTTAATATGAGAACCAGATAATTTTAAATCTAGCTAAACTCAAAAACAATCGATTTCTTGTAGAGTATTAGATTTAAAAACAAAATAAATAAAAAAATCGATGAAAAAAAATTGTGATTCTGCGAAAAATGGTTCTGCGGAAAATGGTGGATGATAAAACGGATACTTATTTTTGTTTATTGTACTTACAGAAATGTGTGAAAAAAACTGCGATTATCAACAACAAAAATCTAGGGATTTGAATCATTTTTTCGTGTTTTCCCATTCTGGACCGGAAATACGGTTTGGCGGAGTGATTCGTGCGGTCATTTCTTAGTTTTAAGATAGTATAAACATTCACTAAAAGTTTTAGCATAATCGAAAAAGACCCCAATAACATGAAAATTTCACCAAGGTCCCCCATTAAGCCCGCGGAAAAGTGAACATTAAAAAATTGCCTTATGAAAAGAACTTACTACTTTTTTAGCGACTTTTTAGTTGAGTTAAAATTTATAGACTGTTCTTGAAATGTAAAAAACAATCTTATTTCCATACGAAACTTCAAAAAAAAAAAAGAATTTAGGAAATATTGATCGCTTGATATTTATATTCAAACGTTAATTTTAAAATTGACGTTGAATCGATGAACTTTATACTAAATAAAAAAAAAACAGTGTTGGACAGAACATTTTCCGTTCTACAAGTTCGCAGTTTAAACTCTATCGATAAAATCAATATGTTGGCTGTTATCTAATAAAAACTGAATTTGAATGGAAATTCTGTTATTTACGCGGCTGTATTATCCAAATTAAAGACTTGACGAAATTGGCTTCAAAGACTTTTTTGTAGAACATTGAATCCCCTACAAAATTGGTATTCATATTTTTAATGTTAATTCAACCGTTCACTATTTAATAGCAAGAAAAAGGTCAGTTTTCTAAAAAAAATGACTTTCGAGACTTATACAATAAAAAAGCTGTGGATAATTTAAAAGAGCATTGAATTATCTGCAAATCAAGCTTAATAGCAAGACGATAGCATAAGATACCGATAGGATAAGAGAAGAGCCGAGTATTAGATAACTGAAGATGAAAACGAAAAACTTACGTGTTATTTAAATGGAAGACTTTGGGCATCATGGGCAAGATCTTAAATTTGAGATTAAGAGCTAAAACTTGGTGACAATTTTTTTTTTTTTATTGAAAAGGAAGCGTTTAAGCCCTTGGGAGAGTAAAAATTTAAAAATGATCTCATTAAGGACCACCCTAATATATACAGCCTTGTGCAAAAGTATTAGGCACCCTGCAGCTGTTTGATCTGAACAAAAAGTTAAATATCTCGGCCAAAAAAACCATAACTCAATTTCACAAACGCTATTTTAAAACAGACAATTCTAGCTTCATTTTGCTTTTTTTAATTAATTAATGCGATTTTTTTTGCGCCCGGTACGTATCATTGAAAATGACTATTTTTCGCGATTTTCTCACCTTAATGAATCAGGTGCTAGAGTCCTAAAAGTTAGTAAACTGACTTTTTGGTCAGGAAATCTTAAAGTGGATATCTCTAGCTTCAATTAGGTTTTTGGAAAAAAAAATGCGATTTTTTTTCGTGAAGTTATTTAGTTTTTTTCGAAAAAAAGGCAAGTTTCTGAAAAGTTGGCGTGTTTCGAAAATCAGGGGGTTTGAAATATTTTGTGTGAGAGGTAAAAGGCTGCATTTTGTTATTTTCGATTCACCAAAATTTTTTCAGATTGTTTCTTCAAAATTTTTTTGTATCATTATTCTTGGTTGATAAATAATACCTCATTATCGTTTATATTATTGTCTAATAAAAAAAATCGAATTACAATTCTGAAAAAATTCTAAAGCAATAAAAATTTAATAATATACCTTTTTGTCGTTGTGATATTTTGATTAAAATCTCTTAATCTAGAGTCGCGGTAGCGACTCGAGACAAGTACATTTAAAATACTATAAAAACAAAGACGTGTTTCGCTACTAGACTCTTTACAGCAAGCAGAGTTGGATCGAATGGTTTTTTAAAATCTCCGAAAATTGTTTCGGCGATAATTGATTAATTATAGCGTTTTGAAAGATGTTGCTGGTTCACGTATTTTTTATTTTTTTTTTTCTTTCGATCGTGACTATTTAGAACTCTGTAGCCCATCGCATATTGTAAATATTAATATTTTATTTTTCCGTGCCATGAAAAATGGGTGGCGTTTTTCGCACACATTTTCTGACGTTTCGCGGTCGCTGTCTAGTGACACTAGTTGTAACTAGAAATATTCTGGTGATATGTAACAGTGTGTTCGTCGATGTGACCGCCGACCGTTTCATATCTTTTTTAATAATAACAGTGACAGCTGTTGAAATGAAAAAGGTTATAAAGATCGCGGCCGCGGATTAATGGTGATAGTCGTGAGAAAAATGAGGTTATAAAGATCGCGGGTAGTCATAAGATTAAATGATTTTATAAAGATCGCGGTTATACTAGTGATAGTTGTGGGGTTAAAAAGTAAGATTATAAAAATCGCGGGTGTGAAAGCAGATAATTTTATTTTTGGTTAGACATATTCGAGATCAGGACTTTAAATGCCTATTCGGTGAACATTTAATATCTTTGTTGTAAGGTTATAGATCGCGGTCAGTTTCAACTTTTCATTAAAGTTACTTTTATTATATTATCGGTAGAAGAGTGATAGTGTAAAAATAAAGTTTAAATCAATGAATAAACTTTTGAACAGTGTCTAAATAAATAATTTTTTTTATTAACCCTAGCCCCAACAATCCATTTTTCCGAACGTAAACTCTAGAACGGAGTCAAAAACGGTGCCTCTTCTCTTTTACCATAAAATGTTCCATGAATGCAATAATAAAGTTTATTTAGAAACCATTCTCTTTGTTTTTTTTTTTATAACCAAGAGAATGGTGTATGATGAACTCGTATTCGGTGAATATTTGATATCTTTGAACAGTTGTGAGGTTATAAAGATCGTGGTCAGTTTCAGTTTTGGTTAAAGTAATTTTTATATATATAGATAGAAGAGTGATAGTGCAAAAATAAAGTGTAATTTAATAAATAAACTTTTGAACAGTACCTTAATAAACAATTTTTTTTATTAACTTTAGCCCCAACAATTCATTTTTCCGAACGTAAATTCTAGAACGGAGTCGAAAGCAGTGCCCTTCTCTTTTACCATAAAATGTCTCTTGCATGCAACAATAAAGTTTATTAGGAAACCATTCTCTTCATTTTTTATATAACTGAGAGAATGGTGTATGATATCACCCTAGGTTTGAATTATATGTGGTTTTAAACCACCCTAGAGTGCACTTTGCACTTGCAACACAAAACGGAATCAGGCGATGCGAAATAATTTTGAGCGAAAAGATATTTGATTTGAGAAAAAAAAATTTCATAAGTACTTCACCAATTTTTTTTTTATCTATTGCTCATGAGATATAATTCGTAATCAATAAATATTATTAAAAAAAACTCGCGTAGTACTTCGGCCAAAATTATTTTTTCCAATCAAACTTTAGCTCTCGAAATTTTGTACGTATATTTTTTTGTTTCAAAATCTCGTTTCGTTGTGATTACTTATATTTAAAAACTTTCGGTGCATTCTGATGCTATTGGAGTATTTCTTCGGCATCATTTTTTATGGAATATTTTCCGATCCGTTGATCTGCTGGCACGCATGATTCGGTGCAATATTTTTTGAAATTTTTTTTTACAAAATAAAAAAAAAGTCAAGTTTTTACTTGTTCGTTGTTCTTTTATGCGTCGTATCTTCTCAGAACTACTGTACGTTTTAACGGGGTCATCCCATGTGACAGCTATTTTTTTGCTTTTTTGGGAATTTTTTTTTGACGAACCATTAAAACACACTATCTTTGAATTTTTACCACACATTTATTAACGTTTTTACAGTCCTCATAATTTTATCAAACAAAAATAACAAGCTGAATCAACTTTACACCGTTTAGAAGACACTCATGTGTTGGTTGACGGCTGCCATGATTCTGGAGGTTTTGCTCATCTAAAATCAAAAAATCAAACGGCATTTTAATTTGTAGACCTGAGGCTATCGCTGGAACTAGAATAAAGTAAAAATATCGAAAATTAAATTTTTGGCACGGTTTTAAATGTTAAGTTCCAAGTTTCGTCGTTTTTTTCGACTTTTAAAACCGTGTCAAAAATTCAATTTTCGATATTTTTACTTTACTCTAGTTTCAGCGATAGTCTCAGGTCTACAAATTAAAATGCCGTTTGATTTTTTGATTTCAGATGAGCAAAACCTCCGGAATCATGGCAGCCGTCAACCAACACATGAGTGTCTTCCGAACGGTGTAAAGTCGATTCAACTCGTTATTTTTGTTTGATAAAATTCTGAGGAACTGTAAAAATTTTAATAAATGTGTGGTAAAAATTTAAAGATATTGTGTTTTAATGGTTCATCAAAAAAAAATCCCAAAAAAGCGAAAAAAAATAGCTGTCACATGGGATGACCCCGTTAAGTAATCTAATAATTTTATAAGTATTGACGGTTAATTACGAAGATTGAATTCACTTGAACACTTCTTAGATCAATATTTCACATTTCATTTTTAGTCCGAATATACACCAGCTCGAAATTCGATCATGTATCCATTTTTAGCCGAAATCATTAAAAAATCGATTGAGCGACCTCTAAAATTTTGATTCAGGATTCAATTTTTGAGAGAATCACTTTTTGATAACATGTTACCATATTTTGCTGCAATGCCGAAAAAAATGTCAATTCTTTTGCATCACTCAGATACATACATAATATAGACATGTTTAATTGGCAGGCTATAAATTTCATACCCGAGTACGTACACAATATTGACATGTTTAATTAACAAGCTATGAATTCCTTACAAAAAGTCGACAAATCCTAGCCAAAAACAGCAGAAATGCTGTAAAAAAAGCTGAGACAAGTACATTTATGCCCCCCAAATAATCATTCCAGTTAATCCCCCCTACCACCCAGCGCCAAAATACCGATCCCCACCAAAATTTACAAAAACCCGTCTAAGTCGTTCATGCAAAGATCTCCGCACAAAAATCCTAAAAACCAACTCATCATACAAAGTTTTATGGGTAACCGCTCTCATTATCTTATCAAATTAAGTCAAATTGTACAGAGGTGATAATTTCATTCTCGTAAATGTGTGAGTTCACAAAAAGTTGATAAATAAATAAAGATCTACTAAAGTATATATGATCAAGTACGTGGGATTTAATTATGTTTATAAAATCTTCAATTATGTTCATATGCCATTTCTCTAATTAATGCTTTATTACAATGAATTATTATCCTATGACTTGGAACTACAAGGGCTTTAAAAAAAAATACAGAATTGCATTAGCCTGCGTGAGCTTGAACGCTGCCACACTCTCATTTGTAATATTTGTAGTATAGTTTTATTGGTAACCAATTGATAAAAGTTTACTATCGTACGTAGAGCGGATACGCACAGAGTACTTGTCCGGCCCGAAAATTTTTCATAAAATTTGTCACATAAGTCAACATTAATCTACCATACATTTTGGCATTAACTAGTAAAGTAAACACAGCTAATTTGGAATCACAATATGCGGATTGTTTTGTATCCCAAATTATCCTCCTTTCCTTTAACCAATTGTTATCGATGAATCGATGCTCGTGTGGAGCATATCTCACGTTATTACACGGCACGTTTATTCCGGTTTTGTAACACCCGGGGGAAAACTGGAGTTACAGAGCGTCTAAACGGTGCTGTACACCCGAAATAAGTAATCCGGTACCATTTGCACGCACTTTTACACCGGTTTTTACTACAACAGGTTTTACAAAACGGAATAAGCCTGCCATGTAAGAGCGGTCATCAATTGATTGCATTCCAAGGCGGGTAAGATTCAAATCTGCGTCAGGAGATCCGAATGTTCGGAGTGGTTGAACAATTTACCGTGAACAAAAAAGCATATTTTTCGCTGACTAGTCGAAAAATTTTCGGGCCGGACAAGTACTCTGTGCGTATCCGCTCTACGTACGATAGTAAACTTTTATCAATTGGTTACCAATAAAACTATACTACAAATATTACAAATGAGAGTGTGGCAGCGTTCAAGCTCACGCAGGCTAATGCAATTCTGTATTTTTTTTTAAAGCCCTTGTAGTTCCAAGTCATAGGATAATAATTCATTGTAATAAAGCATTAATTAGAGAAATGGCATATGAACATAATTGAAGATTTTATAAACATAATTAAATCCCATGTACTTGATCATATATACTTTAGTAGATCTTTATTTATTTATCAACTTTTTGTGAACTCACACATTTACGAGAATGAAATTATCACCTCTGTACAATTTGACTTAATTTGATAAGATAATGAGAGCGGTTACCCATAAAACTTTGTATGATGAGTTGGTTTTTAGGATTTTTGTGCGGAGATCTTTGCATGAACGACTTAGACGGGTTTTTGTAAATTTTGGTGGGGATCGGTATTTTGGCGCTGGGTGGTAGGGGGGATTAACTGGAATGATTATTTGGGGGGCATAAATGTACTTGTCTCAGCTTTTTTTACAGCATTTCTGCTGTTTTTGGCTAGGATTCTTAAGTTACGCCAATAAATTAATGTGACGAATCGTTGATTATCAACCAAGAATAATGATACAAAAAAATTTTGAATAAACAATCTGAAAAAATGTTGGTGAATCGAAAATAACAAAATGCACCTTTTTACCTCTCACACAAAATATTTCAAGCCCCATGATTTTCGAGATACACCAACTTTTTAGAAACTTGCCTTTTTTCGGAAAAAAAACTAAATAACTTCACGAAAAAAAATCGCATTTTTTTTCGAAAAATCGAATTGAAGCTAGAGATATCCTCTTTAAGATTTCCTGACCAAAAAGTCAGTTTACTAACTTTTAGGAGCCTAGCACCTTATTTATTAAGGTGAGAAAATCACGAAAAATAGCCATTTTCAAAGATACGTACCGGGCGCAAAAAATATCGCATAAATTAATTTAAAAAAGCAAAATGAAGCTGGAGTTGTTTGCTTTAAAATCGCGTTTATTAAATTGGGTTATGATTTTTTTTGAACGAGATATTTAACTTTTTGTGCGGATCAAACAGCTGCAGGGTGCCTAATACTTTTGCACAAGGCTGTATATATTTCAGAGTGATTAAAAAAAAGTCAACATTTTTTTTTTCTTAAAGTCGCAAGTGATTATGTCAATACTTCATGAAAAGTAATTCTCTCACAATTTGGGCCTTCTAAAAAAATGTTTAGAGGTCGCACGAACGACGTTTAGATATTTTTTTCAATTTTAGCGAAAAATCATGATATAAAAATATCGGTTTTTCTGTGTCGCAACAAAAATTGTTAGTACTTAATAAAAAGTCGATTCTCTCAAAATTTGAGTTTAAAAGAAAAAAAAATTAGAAATCACCCCAGCAGCTTTTTTAAATTTTTTTTTCAATTTCTCGTAAACATCGTGATATAAAAAAATGGTTCTCTTTGTGTCGCAGGTTGATATGTTAAAATTTCATGGAAAAGTTATTCTCCTGAAACTTGAATCTTCTAAAATAAATTTTAGAGGTGCCTCCAGTGACGTTCAGATATTTTTACATAATTTTGGCTGAAAATCGGTAACACGCGTTTTGATCCGAAGACAAAATATCCGCGACGAAATATCCAACGACAAAATATCCGCAGGACAAAATATCCGCGGGATAAAATATCCCTAAGACAAAATATCTGCCGATATTATATCCGCCGTCGATAATTCACTGTTGAGATATACTGTTGATCGATTGATATGTATTTAATTAATATATACTTCATTACTCATAAACTAGGAGAACTTGCTTCATGAGGCAATGAATGTTTTCCTTTCCGTGATGTATGTACATTGTGTATGTTATAGACTTGTATTGATGATGTGTATATATAATATAGGGAAATACTTTAAAAAAGTAAAAAAAGAATGGGTAGGTTTTTTTTCAGATAAAGTAACTTTTCACATATAACGAAAAAGAAATAAAAGTTTTCAACAGTTTTTTTTTTACCCGGACAAAAATTGCTTAGTCGGGTTTTTTTTAAAGTGAAGTAGCCTTCTGCATATAATGAAAATGAATGAAGCTGTGAATCAAAACATAATTTTTTTTTAAAGTAATAACAAGATAGTAGAAAGGTTATTTTATAACTAAGGTCACAGTTTTTTAATACTTGACGTTTTTTTTTACTTTTTGGACGTATTTTAAATATTTACAATAATGTGCATAGCGATCTCACCCTCTTATTATTGTTTAGATTTAAAAAGAAAAGTAAAGAACGACAGAGAGATAGAGTGCGCAACACACACTAATGGCGATATTTTTATTTATTATATAATTATATATAAAAACGGAAGAGAAAGAGAGAGAACGCGCACGACTTTGCGCGCTATCTCTCTTACTCAGCCACGCGCGATATATATGTATTTGCTTTTTTTTTATGAAAATATATATGGGGCATTCCATGCTAAATCGACCTACATCAGACCCTTCCATTCGTTGATTTGGCTGAAAACTTTATGTGTTGTATCACTCATTGAAAGAAGCTCTATTGATTTTTTTCAGATTTTTTCGTCCATCCACTTGTGAGATATGATTTTTCGTCAAAATTCGATGTTTTTTTCTTCAAATGACTGTGACTGAAAAATTGACAACATAGATTTTTTTTTTAGACAAGTTGGTTTTTCACCGTACTGTTAGAAAGAAAATACAAAAGAATGATTAATATTTGTATTCGATATTTTTTTCAATTTAAAGCAATTTCAAGCAAAAAAAACATTGGTTTTAAGATGATTACCCTTTTTAAATATTTTCAAATAATTCACAAAAAAACTTTGATCAATTATATGATTTTTGAGACCAGTCTCATCGTGGGAAGATTTTTCCTTATATTTTTCTTCTTACTTTGACAAAAAAGTTTATTTTAATTTTCAGACAATTTGGACCAAATCAAACTATTTTTTTTTTAATTTTATTTAATACCAACATTTCCAATATAAAAAAGCATATTTGGTACGAATTGACTAAAAAAAAAAATGAAAATTTTTTTAAAACAACGGAAAGAAATATGAAAAAATATCTCTCCACGATGGGACTGGTCTCAAAAATCATTTAATTAGTCAAGGTTTTTTTTTGTGAAATTGTTGAAATAAATCAAAAGTGTCCAATAACTTAAATTTAATGAGTTCTTGCTTAAACATTGAACAAAATATAGGGGACGATTTTCAATCTTTACTTCGTTATTTTTTCCAAGAGTCTGATAAAAATCTACATTTAAAAAAAAGTTGATTTTGATGCAAATTGACTGGAAAAAAATGATTTTTTTTCAAAATGAGAAAAAAAGTATAATGAAAAATTTGCCCACGATGAAACTAGTCTTAAAAATCATTTAATGGGTCAAAGTTTTTTTGTGAATTATTTGCAAAAAATTAAAAAGGATAAACATTTTAAACCCAAAAAAAATGCAAAGTTGAAACAGTGGTCGATTTGGCGTGGAATGTCCCATATACATATAGAAGAAGAGAATAATTTCCACCCGAAGATGTTTGTTTCATACGAAAATTGGAGAAAAAATACAATAATTTATATTATTATGAGCTTAGAAACCTGAACCATCGTCTACTGAAATTTTTGGCTGCCAATTGGGGTAGCGATTAGTTGTAACTTGCAATTCATTTTGACAAGATTGAGATGCTGCTCTTTTTAGTTTTTGGAATTAATTATTCAAAACATTCACTTATTTTAGATCTGATTTATGTAGATTTCAGGTCATCGAGGAGATATTGTCCACATAAATATTGTAGAAACCGAGAAAGTTTGTGATCGATTTTACGGAACATAGAATAAAAACGTTTAGATTTTATGTACGGATATTTTTGCATTTCCGGTATTCAATATGCTATTTCATGTTTGCTTTAATTTTCACATTTTTACAGTAAATAAAGTCTCTTCGGAGCAGTCGATATGAAATAATTTCAATAATTTAAATAATTTATAATCGTTTCAATAATAATTAGACAATGTATATATGGGCCATTACTTTTCGACCAAAGGCTGCGCACTTGGATCAGCGATTTGGCTGCCAATTTTTTTTGAAGAAAGTAGGTTAAAAAAAAGACGATCCTCAAAATTTTAACTCAATATAACCAAATCCGGTGACTGTAGAAATTTTTGAAATTTTGAAAAAGTCAATTTTTTAATCATTTTTACGCAAGCTCTGTGGAGCTTAAAGACTCGAATAAAACGGCATTTCCCTTCTCTAACCTTATATTTTTGCATAGATAGGTATATTTGCACCAGACAGATTGAAATAATGAAAAACCGAATTGATGAATTTTACAGGACGTATCGCCGCCGGCGAAGGAAGGTTCAACACGAATACCGAAGTAATCATAAATACAGAAGTCAAATCAATACCAGTTACGAAAAAGGGTGTTTATTTCGCGTTCAGGGATCAAGGAGCCTGCATATCGATACTCGCAATCAAAGTTTATTACATAAGTTGTCCAGAATTGGCGATGAACTTTGCACACTTTCCGGCGACGCCTTCGGGGCGGGAGGTCACTCAAATTGAACAAGCTATTGGCACTTGCGTAGCTAACGCTGTCCAAATCGAGCAGCCAACTTTTCTCTGCAAAGGCGATGGCAATTGGTATCTTCCTTCGGGTGGCTGTCACTGCAAACCCGGTTATCAGGCTGACGCGAAGAAGCAAGAATGTTCCGAGTGTTCCATTGGCAAATTCAAGCACAAACCTGGCGCTGAAACTTGCGAAAAGTGTCCGGCTCATAGCACTGCCCCGGATTATGGTTTTGTCGAGTGTCGTTGTGACGTTGGCTATTACAGAGCAATGAAGGATCCCAAGGAAATGCCATGCACACGTACGTTTGTTGTTTATTTTAGATCACTCAACGATCACTCACTATATTAATCGTAAATCTCATGTGACGAATTATTTGTCTATAATCTTCGAATATCCACGAATTTTTTTTTACGCTTTCGTGATATGAACGAAACTAAATACAATAATCAGAATTTTACAAAAAGTTTGTCTCGATACATTAATTCGTTTATAATTCCATCCATTTTCATGAAACTTTCATAGAAATTAGGATAGCTTATATTAGACTTTGCGATGCGTACACGGAGAAAATGAATCTGTTTCGTCCAATAACATTTAAACGTCCTTTTGAAATATTCTCTATACTTTGTATAAAATATGGGATTTATGTAACAGGCACATTGAGGTATTGTAAGTTTTGCAACTCGCACTTTTCCTTTGAGAACGATCTAAATATTTATATATAAACAAAAAATGATAGTATGCACAAATACATTATTTCGATGGGCCTTCGTGAAATATTGATAATGCCCTTTAGGAACTATAACTGATGAGTGAACATGCCGTGAAAAGTCGACATTTTAAAAACCAGCATAGAAAAATCCATCTGAAATAAAAGGATAAATACCAAATACGTGTCAGACTTCAGCTTAGACATTGAGTAGTGTTTCATGATAGCGGAACTAGTTGTTTGGCATAGGAATTTTTCATTGCCATATTTTTTATGTTGCTCGATGGCTAATATAACTGGTACTCTTATGAGATGTAATGGTTCCTCGCTCTTCATTGTAGCCGCTGCGCGGCGCGCAGCGCTGAAACTTTTCTCACATAAGGCATCTGATGTTCCGCGGCGAGCATAAATTCTGCGAGGCGAACGAGTTCGATCGTTCAAACCAATTCTATCCAAGAATTTGGTAACGAATATTTATTTTTGCCTTACTAAACTCAGGGAATAAATATGTCATGTAAATATACAACCCGTGCGCCAATTTGGTCGAGGCTGCGAAAAGGCCCTGATCAGGATTCCCCAACTTAGTTAGGGCCCTTTTGTGGAAACCCACCCTGACAGGGCGGTCACGCTTTTTAAACAAGGGCCTTTAAAGACAAATAAGTCGGGGCCTTCATGACTAGTCCTGTCGGAGCCTTATCAAAAATTAAACATTTTAAAAATTATTTCTTTTTTAATTAGAATTTAATTTCCGATCATATTTAGTCATATTTCACTACATTAATTTATGCAGAAAAATTTTCCTACCTACACCAGAATTCGATCCCACTTACCTACGTATCTGTAGACCCAACCGCATATGCACGCTATCATTAGGTCTCGTTGAAAAGAATTGGTTAAAAAATGTAACATACCTACCATTCTCGAATCTTCCAACAAATAATTCAGAATCTCTATATCGCAAAGCAAAAAAGTTTAAAAAACATGTTAATAAAAATAATTAAATGAAGTAAATTCAATATAAATTATAATAATAATTTTTTACTATTAAATAATTCTTTAAAATTATCAGTATAAAGAAAAAAACATTCAAATTATTAATATACCCGACGAAATATATTATAACGGTACGCTTATGCCGAAACGCTTAAACGTCGTTACGCGTCGGTTCGAGCTACCCGAAATTTAGGAGCTGGTATGAAAGAAACGTGAGATTTAGGCAGATTTAATGTTTAAAACAATGAAATTTGATTTATTCATCAAATTTGATATGAAAATTTTGGATTTGTACATGATATTCAGATTGTGATTCTATATAGTCCAAATTGACGATAAAGTAATTATTTATTTGATTTTTATTTAAATTTTGATCAATTTGGATTTTATTATTTGTTGACAAATCAAAAAAAATGATAATAAACACAAACGAATTTGATTATATTGAGTATTATCCATTTCGATAATGCAGGAATGATTTGAATGATTTGAAACAACAATAATAAATTGGTGACTGATATAAACCGATATAAAAATAATAATAATAATTGACGTCTGATATATGATTCGATACAATATAAATAATTGATTTTGTTATGATTCAATATAATAAAAATGTTTGTTAACGAATGAAGAGAATTTCGGTTTGATAAAAAATACGAGACTTTATTCCCACGTCTTCTCTCAGTCGCCATATTGCTTAGCACCGCCTTTCGGCGCTTCGCCGCTAGGGGCGTTACAATCGGGAACATCCCGCCCGCCTTGAAAGGCTGTCTTTCAACAAACTTAAACAGCAGAATGTGTTGATGAAAAATAAACTATATAATTCGAAGGTAATGTGAAACATGAACGAAAACTTAAGTTTTATTCTCAAGATATTCTCACTTAGTGATTTTTAAATTACTTGAAAGCATAAAAGGAAAATAAAGAAGTAATAATATGATTAAGATACATTTTTCAAAGAAATCTTTGTTGAAAATCGTTCGAAGTTTTTTTTATTTTTTCGACGTTTTAATCTTCTTCTTCGATAGGCAATGGGCAAAGCTTCTTCACAGGTCTCTTGTACAGTCCCCAGAAGTACGGGCTGTAGCGACTCGAACTACTTCGTCAGCTCCGGGATGAACTTCTATCATTCGCCCGAGGACCCAGTGTAGCGGTGGTACATTATCCTCGTGAATGAGTACCAAGGTGCCGACTTTCAAGTTGCTGCCTTGGGTGTCCCATTTTTGCCGTTTCTGCAATTCTTGTAGATATTCTTTTGGCCATCGCTTCCAGAAATGCTGGCGCACTTTCTGGAGGTGTTGCCACCGTGAGAGACGGTTGTCTGGAACTTTTAGATAATCGTGTTCTGCTGGTAATAACTGCGAGTCCCCGACCAGGAAATGGGTTGGGGTCAAGGCTAAGGTGTCGTCAGGATTGCTCGATAACGGAGTGAAGAGGACTTGTGTGAACCTAGCGCCCGACTTTGAGAAAATTGATTTTTTTTTTTTTTTATGGAAGGTTTTGATAAGTAGTGGATAGTAGTGACACTAATTTCGTTAGTAATAACGCCAAAAAAAAAATATAGCAAAAAAAAAACGTCATCCCCCGGAATGAAAAAAAATGAAGTTTTACGGTTGATTCTCATAGAAAAACGTTAGTAGTGGATTGTAGTGAAATTTTTTTCGTTAGTAGTAACATAGAAAAAATAAAAAAAAATATTTTAATTTTTGAAAATTTTTGAAAATGGTTTTTCCGTGATAATTTCAGTTTAAAAATCCTAACACGTACTACGAACGACAGAACTGCATCAGAAACGTTCCTAGAGGTTACAAGTGGAAGAATTTTTGAGTGTAGTAAAAAAAATTAATTGGTTTAAGCGAATAAAAAAAGTAAAATTTGTTCCGGAGCACATTTTATGTGATCGCTTTCGGTTGTAGGTTTATAGGATTACTACAAACGGTGGGATACGCTTGAAAATGTTCGTAGAGGTTAGTAGTGGAAGAATTTTTGATTGTAGTAAAAAAACATTTGATTTTAAGCGCGTAAATGGAGCAAAACTTGTTCCGAAGCATATTATATGTAATCGCTTCCGGTTAAAGGTTTATACGATTACTACAAACGGTGGGATAGGCTTGAAAATATTCGCAGAGGATAGTAGTGGAAGAATTTTTGATTGTAGTAAAAAAAAACAGTTGTTTTTAAGCGCGTAAATGGAGCAAAACTTGTTTCTAAGCATACTTTATGTGATCGCTTCCGGTTAAAGGTTTATACGATTACTACAAATGGTGGGATAGACTTGAAAATATTCTTACAGGTTAGTAGTGAAAGAATTTTTGAGTGTAGTAAAAAAAATAGTTGCTTTTAAGCAAGTAAAATGAGTAAAATTTGTTTCGGAGCACATTTTACGTGATCGCTTCCGGTTGTAGGTTTATATGATTACTACAGATGGCGGAATAGGCTTGAAAATGTTCGCAGAGGTTAGTAGTAGAAAAATTTTTGAGTGTCACAAAAAATAGTTGTTTTTAAGAGCGTAAAATAAGCAAAACTTGTTTCGGAGCACATTTTATGTGATCGCTTCCGGTTGAAGGTTTATACGATTACTACAAACGGTGGAATAGGCTCGAAAATGTTTCTAGAGGTTAGTGGTGGAAGAATTTTTGAGTGTAGCAAAAAAATAGTTGTTTTTAAGCTCGTATAATGAGCAAAATTTGTTTCGGAGCACATTTTATGTGATCGCTTCCGGTAGAAAGTTTATGCGATTACTACAAATGATGGGAAAGGCTTGAAAATGTTAGTAGAGGTTAGTAGTGGAAGAATTTTTGAGTGTAGTAAAAAAAATACTTGTTTTTAAGCGAGTAAAATAAGCAAAATTTGTTCCGGAGCACATTTTATGTGACCGCTACCAGTTGTAGGTTTATACGATTACTACAACCGGTGGGATACGCTTGAAAATGTTCGTAGAGGTTAGTAGTGGAAGAATTTTTTACTACAAACGGTGGGATAGTCTTGAAAATATTCGTAGAGGTTAGTAGTGGAAGAATTTTTGATTGTAGTAAAAAAAACAGTTGTCTTTAAGCGAGTAAAATGAGTAAAATTTGTTCCTCAAACCCTTCCATTAAAAACCATATCAAAACCTTCCATAAAAAAAAAAAAAAAATCAATTTTCTCAAAGTCGGGCGCTACGTTCACACAGGTAGTGAGAGGGCGTGAATTCGGGATAGATTCGATATCAGTTAACAAGGTATAATACTCTTCGAAAGTTGATACGAGGCCCTTTGTGATGGTATTAAGGTGACGTTTGGTAGCCTTCACGGCTGCCTCCCAAAGTCCACCGAAATGTAGAGCTCTAGGCGGAATGAACTTCCACTGAATCTTCTGACGACTCAAGTGATCGAATATCGTGCTCTGTTCCTTTTTCAAGAACTCGTAGACCTCCTTTAATTCGCGCGCTGCGCCTACAAAGTTAGTCCCGTTATCGGAAACGATTTGTGAGGCGATTCCCCTTCATGCGACGAATCTCCGAAGCGCTGCAAGGAATGCCTCCGTTGACAGCTCTGCAACAAGCTCCAAATGCGTAGCTTTGATCGCAAAGCACGTAAAAATTGCAATCCAAGACTTGAAAATGTGCATTCTTCCACGTCGGCGACTCTCTCGAACCGAGAGCGGTCCCGCGTAATCTATTCCTGTGTTTGTGAAAGGCTTCAAGGATCCTCGCACTCTTTCCTGAGGCAAATCACCCATCTGCACATCTGGAGATTTTGGATTTCGACGATAACAGTCGATACGAGCTCAAGACACTTTTCTTGCTTCTCGGCGTCCGCTTAAAATCCAGTAACGTTGTCTAATTGAATGTAACAATTGCTCTGGCCCGCAATGATGTAAACTTTGATGCTCGACTGTCATTATAATTTTTGTCACGTGGTGTCTGTCTGGCAGTATGACAGGGTGCTTTTGTGTTTCCGGTATATCCGCTTGCGATAATCTGCCACCGACTCTGATAAGACCTTTTTCATTAAGGAAAGGGCTGAGCGCTGCGAGTTTGCTCCCTTTCGGCATTTGCCGCTCGCGCTCCAGGGCGAGACGTTCTTGAATGAATGACTCTTCTTGCGTCATCTTTGCAATTGCTATTTATGCTTGTTCGAGTTCTTCTACGGATAATGCGTTGGTCCTTTTGTTTCCTTTCGCGTTTGCCTTAAACCTCAGGCAATAAGCAATGACCCGTCACATTTTGTTAAAAGAGGAGAAGTGTTTTAAGATCCTATCGCATGCTGCTCTCGTTACGGCAAATACTGCTGCGACTTTCATCTCTGATGAATCAATGTCACTAGCGCTCCGCTCAGGCCACTTTCCCGTGATTAGCCACGAAGGCCCGTGCTACCATAGTTCGCTATGTATCCAATCTTGAACTGACATGCCTCGAGAAATCAAATCCGCGGGATTTGATTTGATTTCTCTCAAACCGTCTTTCTAGAGAAAGAAACCTTTTCTTCGCTTGAACCTTTGATTCACCGAGGATAACATCTGATTTTTGTGGTAATGCGACGATGAATCTCCCATCGATGTCTCTTTTCACTGTATCGCAGAATTGTCGCTCACACTCTGCCTCCTCTTTCGTCCAGCGACGCGTTTCGCGAGTCTCTTCTTGGTTCCAAAACCGTTCCAATTGAGACTGTAATGCTATGTTTTCTACTACTCCGCAAAACTTCAAAGAACTTCTGCTAGGCGCTTCAATCAGTTCTCCTCTGACGATCCAGCCGAGAAGCGTTTTTTGCAATATTGGCAGTCCTTTGACTTGTTTGATGGAGTCTGCGCACAGCAGCTCCCAGAACAATCCTACTCCCACGAGGAGGTCTATTGTCCCTGGCTCGTGGAAACTGGGATCTGCGAGTTCTGTTGCCTCCGGTATGAATATGAGTTTCGTGTCTATCCTTATTTGTGGTAACTTCTCAGTGATCCGTGGCAGAACTAGACATTCAAGTTGTGCCTTAAAATCTGTATGCATCAACTTAATTGTGACGTCCACTATTCGACCGATAGTTGTCTGAATCTGATTAACGCCGTTAATATGTTCTGTTCGGTTTCTGCTTTTTAGTTTTAGTCTGTTAACGAGGTCCTCTGTAATGAAATTCGATTGCGAGCTGGGATCAAGCAGCACGCGGCAGTTTTGTTCGATGCCATTTGCATCCACGATCGTTACTCGAGCTGTTGACAACACGATTTGCGCTTTCGCCCTTCGCATGAAGTTGATAACCGAAGTAGATTCCTCGGACTCGTTGATTTGCTCCTCAGTTGCGCAGTGTGTAACGACCGTTTTCTTCGCTGGTTCCTCGTTTGACTTCCGCTCCGCTGATTTGTTCTCTTGCGCGAGATGCAAGAGCGTGTTATGCCTTTTTCCACATTTTTTGCAAGCAGATCGTCTGCAATTAGTCGCGATGTGACCCTTTCCTAAACAATTTAGGCAGATTCTTTTTGCTTTTGTTTCTTCTATTCGGTTGGACACCGACATTTGCAGAAATTGCGGACATTTAAAAACCGCATGATTTTCTTGACAAATCGGGCAACTCTGTGGTAGCACTGTTGTCAATGATACCGAATTCTCCTGTTTTTTCGTTGCTGTAGGCTTTGTAGTCTTGGTCTTCGTTCTCCCTTTTTCGATTAATTCGAGAGTACGACATCGTTCGTTTAAAAACGTTAAATATTCTTCCAACGTTTTGGAAGAATTTTCGAAATCAATAAGGCTCCTATTTTCTTGCCTTATCGGGACCCGACTTACTTTTGATATAATATTGTTCATCATTTGGATAGGGGCTACCCTACTGAAGCCCGACTAGGTACTCAATGGGCTGCCTTGAGAGTGCCATGTTTTGGATCATCAAGGCTGCGAAACTTTCGCCTAATCGGGGTCCAAATTGGTTCTGTCATAATATAATAATTCCTTGGAATCGGGTCTGCCTTAGCAGACCCGATTCCAAACCTGACTAGGTCCTCAATGGGTAGCCTTAAAAGTGCCATGTTTTAAATAATCCTGGCGTCCCTGATATTGCCCTGGCAGTGTTGTGGCAACGTCTGATAGGGTAGCCATGTCCAAGCCCTTCAAGGCCCCGATTCACGTTAGGGCTGCCCTGTCAATTTGACACCTGATTCTTTTTAGCTGCATATTAAATTATCCGATGCATGTAATCCCAACACATTTTTTAGGCTGGGAGTAAGATTTTCGAATGATTGAAACTTCGAATGGCCAAAACTGCGAATTTAAAAATTGAAGAATAGTAGTATGTAGACAGATTAATTCTACTATAGCCTTTATGCTGGAAATAAAAAAATTAGAAATTAAAGCGTTCGAAGTACATTTATATCAAAAACAAAATATAACAGTAGCCCAAATGACGAAGGCTGGAATACCGATTTTACAAAAGTTGGACTATTACGCATTCGAGTCGTCAAATACTGAAATCGGCAACAATATGAATATTCACAATTTCAAAAATATTTTAACGAAAGACAAAATATTAATGTGGTCAAAATAGCGAAACACCAGGAAGTCGAACGATCGAAATAGCGAGAGCCTCTGGGCTGTAAAGTATTGCTTGTCATTCTTCGTGCTTCACAACCTTCGCTATTCTGTACTTCTAATTTTTAGTCATTCGAAGAATTTCCTTTCGAATTATTCCTACTATATATTTTGGTCTCTCAATAAAAGAATTGCTCTCCATTTCGAATTTAGAAAATATAAACTGCTTACATTAGGACAATCTATATTATCTGCATTTGAAGTATAGACAGTCTGAATATATATATTTTCGAATAAATGCGCGATCAAAGAAAAAATATTACATCAAATACGCATTCAACTTAATATACTACGGAAAATATAAACTTCAAATTTCTTATTTTTCGTTAATCGAATGTTATGAATACTAAAATTTCGAAATATTAACCGTTCTACAATTTGGTTATTCTACATATTAACCCCCACCCATTTTTTATTATGAGCACTGTAGGGTAGGTACCCCAGGTCCTGTTCAATGAATAAGTCGAATTAGCAAGAGGGATATTTAACAATATGAAGTTCGAAATTTTTACTATGTCATAATATATACATAGGTCACTTCAAAAGTTTTGTCGCGATCTTGTAAAGTGTGATAATGTTTAGGTGCGAGAAAACTTATGTAGTGATCTACGTAGATTCTGATTCCACAATGAATAAATTTACTGTTTCAAAACAAGCATTCTGATGCCACAATGACAAAATGTACTATGTCACAATATATATTCTAACGCTATAATAACATAATTTGCCTCGCGTTTAACGATTTTTTACTATGCTCATGGCGAAAAATGCATGTGGGTACCCTATAAACCAGTATGCCAAATACCAAATAGGTTATATGAACCACAGAATTTTTACTATGCCTCTCTTCTATACCGACGTTTGAATAAGTACTAAAATTCGGTACTGGCCTCAAAACACTATGTTGTTTTAGCATTATTTCTCTGTACTTCTAATACTATTCGTTTGAATTTTCGTCCTCGTTTTCTCCGTGTAGACTTTAACCAGCACTCGAAACAACAATATCTATAATAACACTTAATATCACTTACGTTCAAATTTAAAAAATCACAGAAATAAGGGCGATTACTAACAATCAGGGCAGCCTCACTAATGATATTGTATTTTATATATGATGTCCTCCTCCTCATCATCACAAACTTGAAAAAAGTAGCAAACATGATCCATTCACGGGTTATGTTAGTGCTCAAGCTTCTCAAAAATCTCAACGATGATGGAAATCGCACACGAGAAAACACAAAACACCAATTCTGACTATGGAGCAATTTTCAATCCATTGTCATTACGAATATTTCTACATGCAATCGCTTCCTCAAAGCATCGAAATAAATTCGCTTCGAAAACAATCAATTTTTGATGGTTTTTTCTTTATGTTTTTCAAGCTCGACCGCCAATATGAAACGTTACTGTCACAAATTAAAAAGATCAAGGGTTGCCGTTAGTTTATTGTCGTTAGTTCATTCTCTACCCTATACCGAGAGGTTGCCCTGTTTGTAAAACATCACTTATTTTTGTTTATTCGGTCTATTGGAAAATACAAAAGAAGAGGCAAAAAAATACACATTGAATTCATTGCACATCCTTTATTTTCTGTATTCCTACATCAGGATATGGATATATAAACGAAATATTTGAATTTATTTCGTACCTAATCGCATGACTTGAGTAACAAAAAGTATGCCATTGTTTTTGACGACTTTCAATTTTGATTGCGAAATAATATTTTTCAAGGCTTACTCTGACTGCATTTTATTTTTTGACCTACGTTGATTTATTTATTTTGCTGACCCAGAACCGCCATCGGCACCGCAGAATCTCACAGTAAATTTCGTCGACCAGTCGACTGTGATTTTATCGTGGAACGCTCCTCATCTTCAAGGTGGTCGAACAGACACGACATACAGGGTCGTTTGCGACGCTTGCAGCATGGGTGTTAAATACATTCCGAATACCGTAAGTTCCCATCATTTCTGACACTTATCGAGAATCCATAACTAATCCGGTGTGTAATTTCCATTCCATGTGCGCTTTTTTTCTCCGTCATAAATATGTATATATGTATATATATGTGACGGAGAAACAAATATATATATATATATATATATATGTGTGTGTGTGTGTGTGTATGTCTGTGTATAATAGGAAATCTTCAATGATACGAAAGTGACGATTACCGGCCTCAATGCAGTCACGACATATCGATTTCAAGTTTTTGCTGAAAATGGAGTGTCGCCTTTGGCCGGACGCTCCGAATACGTTGATATTACGGTTACAACAGAGGCAACGGTACCGAGCCTCGTTAGCAATGTCAGAATTACAAACGTAAAAAGCAGCGAATTAAGTATCAGCTGGGATGCGCCGATAACGGAATTGGGAGACAGTGATCTCGTCGAAAGATACGAAGGTATACTCACGATTCCATGGGATGATTAATATTCATATACAACATGAAACCGAATATTAAGACGTATACGATTTTTTATATTATTTTTCTAGTTTTGAAGCTTTCATGGCCATTATTGTCACAATAGTTTATGGCTTCCGGATGGATGCCGAGTAGAGTGCGCATGACCATGCGTATATAAGGACTAACTGAGACCAGGGAGCTTCAGTATTGGAGCTCTCAGCCCTGATTGTGCAAACTGTAACGTTTGCGTAACGTCGGCAATACGCTTAAACTCTACAAGGCATCCATCCGGAAGCCATAAACTATTGTAAGGTATCTTTTTTTTAAATAATCGACCAATGGAAGATTTATAAAAAGCATCATTTGATGTTTCATCTTTGGTGAACAACTCAGATTATTTTTCATCCTTTTCATAGTAAAAAATATACATTATAAAAGAAAAATCGTTAATTTTATGCTTTAGACGTTTAAATGTGTACAACTCACAAATGAATCTATTTTTTCTTATATCATCTCATTAAGTTTAAATTCATTAATGTAAATATTTAATAATAAAATAAATGAGTATTATACCAATTTAGCTTTGAATTTTTTTTTCAATGCTCTTCATCCATGAAGGTATATGAGTTCCCGTGTGGAAATTCAGTTAGGGCCTTGGCTAGGCCCTGATTATTTTTCCCTTACTCTGTTAGGACCCCAATATGGAAGCCCGAAAGACCCCTTGTCACACTTTGGGCCGGTCACACTTTGTCAATGAGGACCCAACCGGGCAAAAGGTCGGGGCCTTTAAAGGAAGCCCTATTTGAGCCCCAGCAAAAAATAAATATTAATCAAAATATTTTTTTTATTATTAGAATTGCATATCTGATCATAGTTCATCTTAATTTAGTATTTGCATTACTCCGAATATTAACTTATGCGGAAAAATTTTCTCACCTACACCGGGATTTGATCCGACCTACCTATTGATCTTTGACCCAACGCGCATGCACGCTACCCATTACACTATTATCTAGTTGAGAAATTTTGATTCAAAAATGTAATATATGCTCCAGATACGTCATGTACATATTACACAGTATATTTAATGAATCTATAAGTGATAGAGTTCTCAAAAACAGAAATAGTCAGAGTAAATCTAAATTGCTATTAACAATAACAATAATATCAAGTATAAGCGATAATGAATTGAATTATTAATAAAAAATGTATAGAATAATATTTATTATTATATGATTACTGTAATAATAAATATAATTATAGTTTATATTTTATTATTAATATGTTATAATAGTAATGATTTATTATTAAATAATTATTTCTAATCGTCTATAAATAACTAAACATATTCAATGCTGCAAAAATAAGCTTTATTGTTTAAAAAAACACGTTTGTGAATTGAAATGAAAAAAGCAGATTCGGATGTTTCATTCAATGGGAGGAATCCACATCAGTTTTGATATTAAATATTACAATTTATTTTAATTAATGAGAGCTACTCTGAAGAAGACGGACTAGATCCTCAAAAATTTAACTCAAACGGATCATTTTTTAATAATATTAGCGACCCTGACATTTCCCGATCGGGTTCTGGCCTGGCAGTATTAGGGCAATAAACTTAAGGCTACCTTGGCAATGCCCATCCGGGCCCTCAACAAGTTTTTCCACTGAAGCCTTTTCTTGTAAACTCACCCAGCCCTGTTATTCCCCTTCTAGGGCCTTGTTTGGCTGTAGCGTGGAATTCCCTAGTAGGGAATCTACATTTCGGCCCTTACGGGCCCCAAATTGATTTCGGGCTGCCCTAATAATTTTCCACACGGGTTCTTATGATGCTGTTTATAATTGTGAAAGTTTTACCAAATCACCCCAACTTATAAGATTAAAGTTAAAAAAAATAAGTTATTAGGTAAAAAAACGACTGGAGAGTTAACATTTTTTTTTTTTAATTTCGTCCTAGTTCGAGGTTACCCACGTTTCGACGATGCGACGAATGCAACGGTAATTCAAACTTCCGACCTATCAGCAACGTTCAAAGCACTCAAGCCGGGCACCGATTACGCGGTACAGGTTCGAGCAAAAACGACACGAGGATGGGGCGAGTATACGCCTGTTATTTACAAAAAGACACCGTACACTATGGGCCTGGGTACGTAAATCAACAACGAACCTCAACCGTTTTATAAACATTATGATTATGTGAAAATATGTTTGATCGGTAAAATTTGTTTTTTTTTGTGATTTTCTTTTTCAATTCGTTGTTCGCAGATTACGTCGGTGACGATGATAATATGCAAGTACGCATTATCGCCGGTGCCATCGTTGCTGTGGTCGTTCTTCTCGTTATAATCATTATTATGACTGTACTCTTTCTTAGAAGGTAAATAAGAAATCTTCATTTCAGGGTTGCCAAAATTATAATGTAAAAATAATGCATTATTGATTACAGGAACAATGGAAATCTGATAATTAGAAACATTGAGCATTACATTAATACTGAAAATTTCAAAAAAATAAATCATTATGTATTACATTATTAATGGGTAATGCGAAAAGCGTCCCATTATGCATTACTAAAGTAATGGATAATGTGAAAAGTTTCCATTATCCATTATTATAGCAATGAGTTATGCAGAATGGATAAATGATGCATTATTCAAACAATGGAATAAGACCATTTTATCAACTCATTTCGCCCATGAATTCTCTTAAACCATTTCGTCAACCCACATTTTCCACATCCAGATAAATTAAATTTTCATTTTCCAAATCGAATAAATCAAATGAAATATTTGTATTTTATAGTTTGAGTGATGCATGATTGGTTCTACTTTACATTAGCAAAAAATACATGAAATGGTCTAATTCCATTGTTTGAATAATGCATTATTTATCCATTCTGCATTACCCATTACTTTAGTAATGGGTAATGGGGCTATTTACACTACACATTACTTCAGTAATGGACACTGTAACACTGTTTGCTTTACCCGTTACTTTGGTAATACAGAATGTAACGATTTTCTCATCACCTAATAATAATGTAATGCATAATGTAATGCATAATAACTATCGGAATTATCAATTAAAAAAATAATGCAACGTTTCTCTTGATCTCATTGTTCATTGAATGAATAATGCTTAATGGAACTCAAATTCCATTATTCATTACTGAAATAATTGTTAATGAAATTGATAATGCATTATAAACATGATCGATTTTTTGCAACTCTGCTTCATTTTGCTTTTAACAGTTTGAAAATGTATCGCACGACCTATCTTCAAAACAGTACGGAGTTATCTGAAAAAATTAAAGCTCTTCTTTTCCTCATTTTTCATCGAATCGAACGGTTGGGTGGTTAAACATGTTTGCTTTCACTGATTTTACACGTATTCTTATGGAATATAAGGCGATCTGGACCAATACAGCGCCATGCGAAATCCTTGATATCTTGTACCAATACGTGCTGTCAATTTTTTCGTATATATTATATTTGCATCGATGTAAAGGTGTACAGGATTTAACTAGTCCTGACTACACAATATTTCAAATAAATAAATTTGTGACGTTCAATTGAGAACAGACTGCTCATTGCCAAAAGTTATGATGTCTGAGAAAGTAAACGTTTCTTTTTCTCACTCATAAAACCTTAAACGATAAAAGAAAAAACATTTTGAATTAAAGTGACACTCTATTACTATTGTGCGATATATTCATCCGTTGATTCACTATGATTAATTAAGACGTAGATATTTGAGTATTTGAGGCATCACGAAGCGTTGTATAGAATTTTACGTTCAGAGTAAAAAGACGTTTCCGAGCAAATAAAAAATTTTTAATCAAGGAATTGAATTAGAACAAACTATGAGCTTTGTAATTTTGAAGAAAAATATTTCCAACCTTTAATCATTGCAATATCATCACTAATATTTCAATTTTTTATTTCGGAAAATGCATGGTTTATATACATATTTGAAAAGTAGACAAAATATAATGATTAAAAAAATATTCTGTTATTCGATGCAGCAGAGCCTCGGACGAGTGCAACAAGAAACAACCGAGTGACTGTGACACACTCGAGTACAGAAACGGCGAAGGTACGTTAATCAATAATACGAATTTCCATAGACAATTATATAAATATTATTACTATTATACATATGATAATATAAATATCTATATTAGACATAATCACTCAACCCCCCAACCAGCCCCCTATTTTATCACTTTATAGTTGTTTCACCACTACTGTCCTTGTGTCATGCGACTATGTTTGAAAGACGAACAACCCCCCCGCCCCCTTCACCCCAACCCATACCAACCTTGACTTGAACCAAGCTCTATAGCCATAGGATATGTTTGTTAATCACTGTTACCCCCACACTTTCCCGTGTAAACAAATTTCACCTTTTCGTAAAATAAAGATTAAGAGAATATAAAAAAAAAAGATTTGTACGAACAGATTCACAAATGCGATTGCCAGTGGTCGCAATGGAAAAATAACGAACAACGTTAGCCACGTAAAAGCTCGTAACCCCGGAATTGAATGACCAAAAGTATAATTCATGAAAGCTCATTGAATTTATAGTATTTCGAAACCATATTCAGTTACAATGAAACAAAAAACTTATTCGCAATACAGAGTGGTGTCTTTTTTGTTTTTTTGTTGTGTATTCAATTGAATATAAATAATTCGTTAGAATTTTTACATTAGTTCCGCAATCTTCATTTTCAACGTACATTCGATACATGAGCAAAAAAGTTAGTGCTGTAAATACTGAAATAATGTTGCAGCATTTGGGATCGTTAACAAAGTCCAGATGAGTAATCTGTTTCTCTTATTCATGCTTGGAATTAAATTTGAAAATTTAACGAACATTTGGCCCATCAAATTAAGTCACGAAATTTAAAGATGAATTTTGAGTTTAGAAAAACGAGAAAAAAAAAAACAAATAATAACCGCGAGGAAAGGAAAAATGTGTCTAACCAAATTCTTTCGATTCTTTCTTTTCATGTGCGTGCATATCCCTAATCTATCGAACACCTGCCACCTCCATGAACAAAACCTATGAAAAATGTCAAAAACCTCTGAAACAATGTACACAATCGCCTGCTACTACAGGACTAGTTGTGACCTACAGTAAGTCTTCTCCAAACACCTCAATTTTTTTTGTTCTTTTCTTTCTTTATTCTATACGAATTATTGTTTTTTTTTTTAAATTTTTATTTATCTTCTTTTCTTTTCAAACTTTTCGTTATTACTCATTTCCAATCAAATATTATACTATCATTTTCATCTTCTTTTCGTTCTCCTTGTTTCTATTCGTAGTAGTTTTGTGCACCCGCATCAGACATGCATCCCTCATTGTTGTTGATATTCTCTTCATTATTTTAACACTTTTTCAGTATTTTTTCAATGTATATTTATGAACACGTCATACGAAAAATGTTGATGAATTTCGTGGTTGCATGCATGGTGTATGAATGAGCTCGTTATTCAACCTTTTTTCAGAGCATTCAGCATGAATTCTACTATTTATTTATGTATAAAAAAGTAACGAAAATATACGTAGAAAATGCGCCAGGTAGTGCAAAGTAAAAGAGGAAAATGTACTATAATATGGAAGCGGCAGCAGCAGCAGCATCAGCAGGGAGTTAGTGATCGGATTGCGAAAATTAGTATATTTTTTATTGCTTATATTACGTTGATTTTATTTTAATTTCGCTGACGCCTCTGCTTTTTTCTTTTTGTTTCGTCTTTCTTTGTTTGTCGTTTTTGTGAATCAGTTTGTTGGTTGTTGTGTTGTTCACAGTGCACTGCAAAATGGACAGTTCACCGATTGTGACAACCCATACCAACAACAAGAGCAAATCCTCGCGTAAGTCCTTCGATTCCCAAAAAAAAAAAAAAAGATTTTTTTTTTGTTTTTCTCTCTCATTGGACAAGATTAAATTGTCCCGTTAGATTTTATGAGAAACCGCAGCTGACAGGCGTACAAAAAACATGTGTGTTTATACGCATTGCAAGCGTACCGAAATATCGTTAATAGCGAATTAGGAATTTATAAAATCTACGGGTAACATTTTGCTTAAATTATTCAATCAAATCGCACCGTCATTATATTAACCGTATAGATATTTTTCAAATTTGCTTTCAGGCTCTTACTCCTTACAAACTTTTCTTTATTAAGCTCTCGATGTCGTTGTATTCCAATTGTTGTTCAAGTCTTTTCACAATGCAATTGTGCGTAACTCTAGACAAAGAAAAAAATACGAATATATTATTTTCAAAAATCATTCGTTTTTTTAAATAAAATTGTAACATGACACTGCATGTCTCAGTGTTTTTCTGCCTGCGTCAGTGTATCCGTGTGTGAATGTGCCACACGTTTGCGAATGTCCGCCCAAGATAATGACTCATATATACCATCATTTGCTGCCGATCTGTGTGTTCTGTGTCTACAGTCTTTCTTTTTAAATAAAATACTAAAACGAATATATAAATGTAGCCAAAAAGTAGGATAAAAAGAAAGTTAATAAATAGAACCATGATTATTATTTACATCGAAACGTTGAAACTCATGCCAGGACACGGCACATGTGCGAATATGAAGGCAGTGAACGCCAGCCAACACGAACCAACCTTTGTGGCTCACCGTCCCCAATTCGATCCTACATTTTTCATCTAATGTCTCTTTTATATCTTTTCTTTTTTTATTTCATTCCGAATCGTTGGTGAATTATTTTTTATTATTGAAACAAGTGATACCGTTAACACAAGTTTATACTTATGATACAGGATGTTTTATAATTTTTGTTTTTATTATCTTCTTTTAAATCGAGTTAATTTTTCATTGCATTTTTTCGACTGTGAACTAGAAAAAAAAAATTCAAAAAACTATATTAGAGATGACAATCTTGGAACACTAATTAAATGGTGCCGTTGTATTAAAACGCGTGCATCAAATTTGAGTTCAATGAAATGAAACAAGTTGGTTTTGCGTTGGTGCTCATTACCTCGTATAAATACCAATGTCTAAGTGTGTGTGTGTGTGTGTGCGTGTGTGTGTAGGGGACCTTAGAATACGTGAAAAAGGAAAAAAATAAGAAAATAAGAGTATTGAAAAAAAACATTGATCCGACTAGGTTGTTAAATGCACCGACCCGAGTGTTAATATAATGACTCTGTTTTGGTAACGTTTCAGTGACCACGCCGCTGTTCACACCTGCAGTCGGTGTCGCTGCTGCTGGCGCTGGTGGTCCCGGTGGTGCTGGTGCACGTAGTTACGTCGATCCTCATACGTACGAAGATCCAAATCAAGCAGTCCGAGAATTCGCTAGAGAAATTGACGCTGGATACATCACGATTGAGGCTATTATTGGTGAGAAAATAATAAACAATCAATTTCCAATATATCTCAAAAAGAAAGAAAAAATCGTAAAATTCATAAAACAAACAATAGAAGAAAAAAAACAGCATATTCATAATAGTATATTACGCCACTAGAGAGAGCAAGTAGGCTATATCAAACCGCGTAGCAAGGACCCGTGTTGAGTATACTATTTTTCACCATCCTCCTCCGTGGAATATTAAGAGTCGCGGTAGCGATTCGAGACGAGTACATTTACAAACGAGTCTTTACAAGACACTTTTACAGGAAGCACCGCGATTCTACCTGTTTTCCTGGTAAAATTGTTTCTTCAATATTTATTAAATGGCAGCACTTTGGAGGATTATTCGGGTTCACGTATTTTTTTCTTTTTATCGCAACTAACTAGAACGTCGTAGCTCAAAGCGTATTGATAATATTAATTTTTTTTTTAATCGTTGCACCGAAAAATTCAGCATTTTTTCGCACACATTTTTGATGCTTTGACTTACGCAAGGCGGGAGACATCGAACTTTCCGCGGGGGTGTGATGAAAAAGTGCTATTTCTCTCGCACTGTCTCATACTATTCAACTTATTTAGCATGGATATATTTAAAATCATGTGCTTTTCATCAAAATAATATTTTGCTTATGATAAAGTATTCAAACAAAATTTCAACAATGAGAATGATTTTCGACGATCTAATGGCGATACGGTTGACTCCGAAATAATCATACATCTATCTCTTCGAAAAGAATAAAACAAAATATACGTATATGTACATGTAGGAAATTTCTGGAATAATTTCATTGCAAATTGAAATGCTTCGATTGCTTGATCAATGTCGATAGAAGATATCTTAGAGGGGTGTCATTGCAATTAAGATAAAATATTGATAGCTAATTTTGATCAGTGAATATTTGATTTATTAATGTATTAAGCGAGAAATTGGAATGTAAAGAAAGAAAAACTCTGCGATTGTAAATATATTAATGGTGTTTTGGGAACACAGGTGGAGGAGAATTCGGCGATGTTTGTCGAGGCAAACTGAAACTACCGCCCGATGGAAGATCGGAAATTGACGTCGCCATAAAAACTCTGAAGCCCGGCTCAGCGGATAAAGCGCGAAACGATTTTCTCACGGAAGCTTCAATAATGGGCCAGTTTGAGCATCCGAACGTAATATTTCTCCAGGGTGTCGTAACAAAGAGCAATCCAGTAATGATAATCACGGAATTTATGGAAAACGGTAGCTTGGATACGTTTCTTCGTGCGAACGATGGCAAGTTTCAAGTTCTTCAATTGGTCGGTATGTTACGTGGCATTGCAAGTGGTATGCAATATCTTGCCGAGATGAATTACGTACATCGTGATCTGGCTGCGAGAAACGTCCTTGTCAATGCTGCGCTCGTTTGCAAAATCGCCGATTTCGGTCTCAGTCGAGAAATCGAGAGCGCCACCGAGGGTGCATACACAACTCGAGTAAGAATTCTTATACTTTTCAACGTGTCCGATTTTCTACCAGTCATTGCGAAAAATCATTTCTTATACCAAACGGGAACATTTTATTTCATTTTCTTTAAGGGGTTTCACCAGGGTAACAGACCGAAAAATATAGGTATTTTTGTGAATTTTTTCAAACTAAACAGTATCATATATTAATTTTCTGTTGCGTGACGTATAAATTATAACTTTGGAATAACACGTGGGACGATAACGAGAGGCTTTTTTTACAGAATGGAACATTAGTTAAGGCGATCGGATCGTTAGATTTTTTGATTTGCTGTCAACGCGGTTGAATAATGTGATTTGAAAAAAAAAAAACGCTTTTTAAGTTTGATTTTGGGATTGCTTATACTTAGGAATGCAAAATTGCAGTCCCTGGATTATAAAAAAAAAATCGTCTTCATCCATTTTTCGACTTTGTCATTGTAAAAGTCTTCACGAGCACGCATTGACTTTTTACCTTGATGAAACCCTTTAATATATTTCGATTTAGTTATCAAGTGAAATGTGATAATTCAATTGATCAGATCCTAGTTAGGAGTATGATAATTCTGGAATTTGAAGAAAAAATAAGAACGGGATAGAAAAATTCAACGTATGTATTATATTGAAAATTAAAAATTGGTATACTTTTCGAAGGGCGGAAAAATCCCAGTCCGATGGACAGCTCCGGAAGCGATAGCATTCCGGAAGTTCACCAGTGCCTCGGACGTATGGAGCATGGGTATAGTTTGTTGGGAGGTAATGTCTTACGGTGAGCGTCCATATTGGAATTGGTCGAATCAGGATGTAATAAAGTCAATCGAGAAAGGTTATCGGCTACCGGCACCGATGGATTGTCCCGAAGCTATTTACCAGTTAATGCTCGATTGCTGGCAAAAGGAGCGAACTCATCGGCCTACATTCGCTAATTTGACGCAGACACTTGACAAGCTCATTCGTAGTCCGGACACCCTTAGAAAGATCGCTCAGAACAGGTAATGAATCTTCGATTACTATCTACATACACTAAGCTTTTCTTCAAATATACTTATTATTCTTTCGTTATTAAATCGGTTCAATTATCAGTACTACAAAACGCAAACGATGAATAAACAGTAAATATAACATAAAATATTACGAATATACCATATTAGGCTGATGCAAAAAAAAAAATATTTTTCTTTATTTTTTTGCTCCTACTTGTGTTTTCTTAGAATATTAAGGGAAAACAAATTTTGTTTAAAAAATGAACGCAATCACTCAATTCTTGAAGGTGATTGATCCAACTTTTCTAATCCAACTATTCATTTGCCTGTTAAAGATGCACTCAGTTCCTCAACTTTCGGGGGTGTCTTCATCGACTTTTATTTGTTCATTATTTTTCTCATGTCTATTCCAAACCCACAAGTGTGTGTTTTTTTTTTTCATTTGGCTGCACCAGGTTTTTTCAAGTCAAATAGAATTCAACTCAAATAGAAATTCAACTCAAATAGAATTCCCATTAACAAATAAGCTGTATTTTAAAGACTTTGGCGGTATCTATATTGACTTTTATTTATGTATTTATTTACTTGTAATAATTTTATTTGGGAAGAACCCCTCAAATTTTTTGTAATACTCAATTTTTGAATCTTTGATATTCTACTCGTCATTAGTCTCGCTGTTGTGCTACCCCCAATTATTGATTTCTGGCCATACAATTTTTTTTAACTAACGAACTTAAAAACCCGCATTTTTACTACTTTTTTTAAAACAAAAAAAAAAATTGTAAACTTTTCTTTGCTTTTTTTGGGGATAAGGCAATTATCATTCTTACATCGTTTGATAATTTTCATAGTTTTTTTACTTTAGATTATCCCGCAACCAGTTACAGCGGCATCTCTCGATTGACGGGTTTTTTTTTTTGACGTTGTAAAGGTGACGGAATAAGTTTTTTAAGAAAATTACTTTACAAAATTCGTTTTGAATACTCAAAACTTGTATCCTCAAAGTACTAAAGTTCTTACGGAACATTTTGCGTGAGTTGAAAGAAAGAAATCCTTGAAAATCTTGTATTTTTCAACAATTTTAATGGTAGAATAAGTACCCTTAAATCAGACTCAAAAATGGCATTGAATTATTACGAAAATCAGGTCCAGCAACTATTCTGTAGCGAAGAAAGACTCAAAAATGCGAATAAAAATCACGAAAAAAATTCGTGCGTTTCAAATAAAATCATTTAAAAAAATAAGGGGTAATCCATGCCAAACTGACCAGTCTGTGACCCCGACCATTTTTGATTTTGTCGAAATTTTTTCATTTCCAAGTAACTACTGAAAGAATTTTTTAGGAATTTCTTTAGATTTTTATCTCAAACCGTTTAAAAATAATTAATTTTTCAAAATTTCACACGAAATTTTTTTAAATGCTCATAGCTTTTTCCACATTAGAGATATCGAAATAAAATGGTAGGTTATTTTTTTCGTCTTGAATTGTAGTTTCATAAAAAAAATACAAAAAAATTATCATAAGTCAATTTCATGTTTTTTTTCAGTTCTAATAAAAAAAAAATTTTTTTCAAAACCTGGACAGTTTTGATTTTTTTAAAAAAATTCACCATTTTTCTAGACATATTTTTACATGTTTCAAAAAATTCACAGCTTGTGATATCCATGCCTTCTATTTTTTTCTTATTTTTTACCACGTGTAAACCAATAATTATTAGTTGTCAATCCTGAATTATATTTTTTTATTATTTTTTCCCACTCATAATTCCATTTCTCAAGAAATTATGAATAGAAATAAAAAATAGAAAAGAAATAAAAAAATATTGGAACTGATTTCCATGTTTTTTTCAGTTTTTAACCAAACATTTTTTTTTACAACTTGGGCCATTTTGATTTTTCTGAAAAATTTCACCATTCTTCACGACACATTTTTACACGTCCCAAAAAATCCGCAGTTTGTGATAACCATGAATTCTATTTTTTTTTTTTCAATTATCTGCCACATGTAAATCAATGATTATCAATTATTAATCCTTGTTCATGAATATTACAAGCGGCGGATTTATTGGGACGTGTAAAAATGTATCGCGAAGCACGGTGAATTTTTTTAAGGAAAATTAAAATGGCCCAAGTTGTGAAAAAAAAAATTTGGTTGTAAACTGGAAAAAAAATGGAAATGGAATTATAAATGGACAAAAATAATAAAAAAATATAATTCAGGATTGACAACTAATAATTATTGGTTTATACGTGGTAAAAAAAACATAGAAGGTATGGATATCACAAGCTGTGAATTTTTTGAGACATGTAAAAATATGTCTAGAAAAATAGTGAAGTTTTTCAAAAAAATCAAAATGGTTCAAGTTTTGAAAAAAAAGTATTTTTGGATTAGAACTGAATAAAACATATGAAATTGACTTTTGATCATTTTTTTGTATTTTTTTTTATGAAACTACAATTCAAGACGAAAAAAGATGACTTACTATTTTATTTTGATATCTCTGTTGTAATGATCGAGCCTGTCGGTACGGCAGAGAGCGTGAGGAACGGTCCAGTGACGATGAGAGAAAATAAAGGTGAGCCGAGTGGGCTCGATCTCGGGATCCTCGGAGTCTGAGTCGGGAGTACTAACCACTGCGCTACAGCCACCTATATCCTCTTTCTTGCGAGTCGTCTATTTAGATGGAATACTGGACCGTCACACTGTTGTTGAAAAAGCTATGAGCATTTTAAAAAATTTCGTGCAAAATTTAAAAAAAATCATTATTTGTAAACGGGTTGAGATGAAAATCTAAAAAAAATTCCTAAAAACTCCTTTCAATTATTACTTGATAATAAAAAAATTTCGACAAAATCAAAAATGGTCGGGGCCACAGATTGGTCGGTTTAACCTGGAATGCCCCATAATCATATTTAAGTCGGTACAGACACCTCTTGAAAATTGATGAATTGAGCTCACTTTTGGAAAAACAAAAATAAAAATAAAAATTGAATAAGTCACCTCTTAAAATTGAGCAATAGAGCTCATTTTTAAACCAAATTTGTCTGTCATCAATATCTATAGAAAACACGAGTGGGATCAAGGAAATGAAAAAAAATGTAGGCTCAAATGAAAAACATTTTTAAAGTCCAAAGAAAGCACGAGTACGAGCTAGAGGATAAAAAAAAAATTTTCGATCAGTCCAATATACATGTTTTTTGATAAGTTTCATCATGAGTTAAGGGAAATTATGAGCATCAAGAAAAATACGGAAGACAGATTTGAAATCGATTTTTTCAATTGTCAATCCAAGACTTACGTCAATTATTATTGAAAAAAAAACGAAGAAAAAAAATCTTAAAAATAAAACGAATCGCTTTTATCTCGTATGCGTTACTCGTTCCTGGGAATATACTTATTTATTACATATACATCAAATTTCAAGTCGCAAGCCCACATAGGCACACGCGCGCGCGCACACACATACAGACGGACAGACAGACAGACAGACAGAGGCGTGCGCACGTGCAGAGACGCGTATCCGCGGTATGTTAAAAAATTTGGAATTCCCGGGATCGTGTGTCGCGCCATTCATATCATTTGTTACATGCAAACACGCCGCATGCCCCGCGCAACTTTCGTTCACACACGTGCCATTGTATCGTGTCCATAAATTAATTTTTCTCGACAGCCGTACAAAAGAAACAAGAGATGCAAATAATAGAGAAAGAGAAAAAAAGAGAACTGCATAAAATTCTACAGCAAAAAATTACGTACCGCTGAGCTAAGTAAGTAATAAGACAAATGTGTGTGATGCCCAAGTTCTTCGTGGTGTACAAACTTGATAAAAATTATATATTCAATATTGCCATCGTGAAATATCGTAAAAAAAACGCGTTCATACACGTAATTTGGAAGCTTATGGCATTTCTTGCTGTTCGCATTTATTAAGGGCACATCGACACACGGGTTGCCATTAAAAAAGTCATCCATTATGAGAGATCTATGCAATTCTTATCAATGGCTAAAAAATGGCCGAACCAACAATCGTTTCATATTTGCATAATACGTTATTACATCCCTCAAAAATACATAAGCATGTACCCAAGTTTCGCGATTTTCAACATGGCCGCTTGAGTCACTTTTTTCATATTAAATACAAATTTTTGTTATAGACACAAAAAGGAGTAACAGAATAGATTTGACATACAATATTACGGTAATATTGATTGCGAACAATTTGCGCGTCGTTATCCGAAATATTTGTCTCTTAGCGCTATTGCGAAACAGTTACTTTCATAGGGTCATCATACCATTAGGAACTCCTCTTCCCAATTAGACTTTCGTCTAAACCTTTATCATTTTTAACAAATTGAGGGGAAATAGATAGTCAAAAGTGTTATTCCAGGAAATAAACTGTTTCAAATATTCGACGTATGTACTTAAATATTCCACTTTAAAGGTCGGTTTATAAGATATGGTGGTTATAAATTATGATGAATCTGCACATATGCCGCGGATATATTTAGGTTAGATCGAGGCGCATTTGTATTTTTTGTCTTTAACGCAAGCAAAAATTTTAGCGGTGATGGCGGGAGAATTTGGTTGGAGCAGAGTTCAATTGCGCCAGCAATTTGAGGACGAGTAGAAGACCAATCCACTGATAAGGTTTATTTATCTCGGAAATGCATTAGTTGTGCCAAAACGGGCGCACGGGCTCCTGCGTGTGATCGTGCCCCAATGCCTCGTTTACTATTTTTTTGCTTATCCCGCTATATCGAGATTCTGCCCAAGTGCCCGATAGACTGGAAGGTTGACGTAATACGGTGCCAGCAGTCAGCCGGGCCGGGCCATGTATGACGTGCACGCGTACGCATTCCACACGCATCAAATTTATCCCACTCAAAAACGTCGTCATATTTTGTAGAAGAAAAATCTGATGGAACAAGAAAAGAGAGTACCACATAACAAAAGAACGACAATCCCACGAGTGAGCGGAAAAGTCGTAAACTTTTTCGTATGCCGTGGAAAACCTGATTGGCATTACTGGAAAGGTGCAAATGTTCTGAGGACCATTTTTTTATACTCTCAATTTTTTTTTCCTTTTTTTTCAACAATTTTTATTTCAACATGATAAAGAACCACAAAGACATCCTTGCGATTTTATTCTTATTGTATATCGTTAAATAATCGCACATTGGTTTGCCATTCTTTCGTTTTGCAATGAATGCTGGGAGAAAAATTAATTTATGGACCACAAGGGGACGTCAAAGCGAGAGGAAAAAGAAACAGAGGGAGACAGGGAGCAATAAAAAAAATTGCGCAGCTTATACACTTCGATTTGATATTTTTCATTTATTTGAATATCTTCCCTATATATATATATATATATATATATATATATATATATGTATGTATATATATATATATATATATATTTGTTGTTCAATTAACAAAATTGCGCGCTACTTCGTTTGGCATTTATTGATTTTCGTATTGTGACGGCTTTTGGAAAACTTTCATCGCTTTCGCCGCTTTATGTTAGATTTCTTTCGATCTTCTGTTTTTTTCCCTTTCTCAAGAGAACGAAAAAACATCCCTATAAATATGACCCCCCCATCCTTTCGGAAGAGGCTTTTGAAGCATCTTCGGAATCTCACAATTTTTTTCACGTTTTTTTTGTTTTATTTTTGGAATACAGAGACAAACGCGTATAAAGACCTTTGCGATAAATCTTTTTTTTATTTTTTTTTAATTATTATTATTATTCATTTGTTATTACGCCTATTATTTCCTTTTCACCTTTTTTTCTGGGCTAATTCTTTGTGGTTTTGGTTTGTGGTGTCTTTGGTACCCGTCTTCAACAACTACGACACTGCCAATTCGACCAACCAATCGTCTTCATCATCGCTCGACAACCGTATGACTGCAACAACAACAACAACAACAACAACAACAACAACAACAACAACAACAACAACAACAACAACAACAACAACTTGCCAATCAACGCTTGTGACCAACTACAAAAATTTCACCTTCGAAAACAACTTTGTGCTTGTAAACAATGCAGCGTGAGGCCACCTGCACACAATCCATATTACGTAACGAGCCACGCTGCCCCGAGTGGTAGCGGCGGTGGTGGGTCTACAGTCGGTCAACAATCAGGCCAATCGGTCAACAATACGGGGATAGGGGGCGTTGGGAGCGATGCGGGTCCGGGCCCGCCGTTCATAGACGTTACAGGCGGTGCTAGTGGCCATCAGTCCCATCTTGCCCAGTCAACGATTGCCGTTCCAGTAATGCCAGCGGGAGCCGGTCGAAGTCTTCATTATCACACACACGCGGCGACTCACGCGTTACCCCATCAACCGCCCTTAACTTATCCAAATTGGGTCCCGTTTACTCATTTTGGCTGAGAAATCTTGCACTAGACAGTCACATGAGCAGAAAAAAATCATGAGAAAGAACGACAGAAAATACATTCTCCAAAAACAAAACAAACAAAACAGGAACAAAGCCCCTTCGAAAAATAATACGAAACAATATATACAAACACCCAAAATAAGTGAGGTCGGAATATTTTATCGACGATCACACATGCCGGTTTTTCTTTTCACGTTCACTTTTGTTCCTTTTCCATATTACCGTTATTTTTTTTCTTTCTCGTCCACAAATTGCAATCGAGAACTCCTTCCGTGGCCGAGTTAAACTCGTCTGGCCAGTATTGTTACAAAAACATATTTAACGTACATTCATCGTCGTAATTCATCTATCTTATCTAACGATCTTACGAAAGAAAAAAAAAAATGAAATTCACTCATTTATCTTCACTTCTCTCGTAATCGGTGTTGTATTGTAGTCAGTGAATCATCATTCTCGCAACACTTTTCTCATATGCAAACACATATATGTGGGCACTTCTCGCCACATCATTCGGTTCGAAATCATTCGGTTGTTCGATTTTTCAAAGAGTTATACATAATTAATTCTTAAAAAAAAAAAACACATTATAGTTATATAAAAAGAGAACAAACAATATTCATTAAAAATTTATGAAGAAAATCAAAAGAGACAATCACTGTGAAAAAAGACATAGTGCGCTCAGCATTCAAAAAATTGATTGACGTAATCTTTTAATTATTTTTGAGATATTTTTAAACGAAAATACGTTTCAAAACAAAAATTTCGACCTCTTCATCCGTTCGGTTTGCTTGATTTTTCAAGGCGTTATAGATATTCAAAGAAAAAATCGGCAAATTTTTCAAAAAATTTCAAAAAAATCAAAATTTCAAAACAATCAGATGAATCACTTTTAATGAGTTCATAAAGAGAGAACAAAAATATCAATAAAATGAAAAATGCAAAATTGAAACAGTGACCGATTTGGCGTGGACAGTCCCATATAGGGTAAAAGACCCAGTCCCCGGCCCTATTCCGGTAGTCGGCGTTTTGTTATTTTTGTACGCGTCAGAATAGAAAGTTTTTTTTACTGAAATCTCTGATCTTTGATTGGTCGATACACAAATTTTCAATATAACAACCGCTCAAACAATAGTGAAAAAAATATTTATTTGCTATGTGGCGACCGACGCGCACAGATTTGCGTCACGTGTAATTTTTTTCGTAGTGAGAAGCACCTTTCGGGCAGATAGGTATTTTTCATATTCCTTTGAATCATGTGGTTATTTTATGGTTTTGTTTTTTTATTAAACATGGATTTTTTCCTAATTTGGGTAAGTTGTTTCTAAAAAAAAAATCTTTTGAAATATTAAAAAATATACTTTTTATGGTGGCCGACTACGGGGTTTTGCGATTTAACGTTGTAAAGCCAATAGTCGGTCTTCCCCGGCCGACTACCGGTAACTATCGGTATACTGGATGAGACGGCTAACGTTCGCATCGGATATTCCGGTTGTCAGCCGTATAAGGTCCAAAAAGTGCAGTAACTAGTGGAGGCTGACTATTGGGTCTTATGCGGTCGACCAATGATTCTAGGCGGTCGAGCACTGATGAAAATAATGTTTTTTTCTAAAAAATATTGTTTTTAATGGGTTTGTGAAGATTTTATCGTTTCTAATAATTTCAATTATCGGAGTTTAATCAATAGCATTCCAATTAAGACCCATTTTGTTTCGTTGTCTATTTTTTTGTTCATAAGCTGAAAATCTAGTTGAAAGGCCGACTACCGGATGTTTTACCCTATATATTGTAGAAAAGAGAGATTCGATAGAGATCGTGTTTCTTCAAATATAACCGTATCATTAAGTAGCGAACACAAATAGTAAGTGTGTAGAGAGGAGAGAATAATAGAGATAGAAGAAATAAGGTAATCTTTAATGTGGAGCAAATTCTAAATGAGTCGTTGTCTTAATTAGTGAAGAGTGGGTAGCTTGAAAAAAAATCTAAAGTTAGAGCAATTATCGGATTATATTAGCGGACATACTGTAATATCTTATGAAGGAAAGGAGTTACGAAGGCGTTAAATGAGAAACGTAGAAAAAGGCTTGTCCAGAATATTATAAGGGAACGGAAGCAATCAACGAATGGTTATGCTTTTAGTTTGAAAATCGTGAAAATTGTATAAAACTGGACGACAAAGAGAAAGAACAGCAAACGGAATGATCTTGAATGAAATATTAAACTTGAAGAAGAAATAAAACTTTTCGTTATTTTTCATCTTTCAAATGCGACAAATGTCTGTTACAACATATAATACGTATAAAAAAACTATATTAAATATTAATATTTATTGACGCAAAGTATTTAAACAAAACACATTGAAGAAAGGGTCGTCGTCTTCGTGAGCATGGCGCGAGTGAGGATATGCCCGCGGGCTCAGATATACAAAACAGCTCGGATCATTGGTAGAATAGTATTTTTATACTTGAAAGATAAATAATATACTATAATAGCATATATTGTACGTGAAAGCGAGGGAAAGAAAAAGTGAAAACAAAACTTGAACGGATAGAGTTAAAACAAAAGAAGTAATATTGAAACAGAGATAAATTTAGGATTACAATATATGCGTGAAGAGTAGAAAGTAATACGGATCAGTGGGTGCAAAGGTATACATCGGATCGCAAGGGGATTAAAAAAAATCTTTCAAGCTTGTCGAGATGCAGCAGGGAGGCAAAAATTCGAAAAACTTTAAGAGGAAAACGTAATACCGATATTTAGAAAGGTAATATAAAAAGACTGACTGAAATATATACATATTTATTATCGATTTAAACAAAAGAAGGACAAATTATAAAGAAGAAACGCGTTTTTGTTTTTTTTATCACATCGAACAATTGCAACTTTTTGCAAATTTGAAGCAGTCCCTTTACGGCTTGAGATAATAATATTGAGTAGTTTTTACAAAGGACCATCAAAGATTTTACAATACGACGCGTAAATATTGAAAATATATCTTCACTAGTATACTCAAGCAAACAAATACACACATATGCACTCTCGCATACGGATCACGCACAGATTTATATTTTTTCCCGTTGACCAATGTCACACATACACGTATGTATTCTTACAAACAAGAGAAAAGAAAAATCGCAGACCATTGAAACTGCCACAATCGACACTCAACCCCTCTCGAGGATTGGAAATAAAAAAAAAAAGAAAAAAAACGAAATTATGATTACTTGAAATATTGAAAAAATAAAATAAAAGTACGCGAGGGCGGTAATTGAAGGCGAGATGGAAAGATGGATAATAAAGAGCGGAATAATTAAACGAACAACAAATAATTAGTAGAAAATAAAGAAAGATAAAATACTGTCTTGAGAATGCTAGAGGAAAATTGAATTACAAAAAAAGCGTGAAAAATACGCAAGATGATAAGTCTGCTGCCGGTAGTCAAATATGGCATAACCGACGCTCGATACTTATTAACAAATGTAAAAGAAGCGAAAAAAAAACCTATACGAAGACAAGACCAGAAGCACTAACAAAATACTAACCATTGTCAGAATCCGGGAAAGGGGTGCTCCACCCCCACCCCCACCCGCCACGTCAACGTCCAACGCGCATTTGCGGAAAAGGTAAAAACAACAAGCAAAACGGAACGACCCCACATACACACAGCCTGCCCTCAACCCTTAAATACCTGAGAAATATTGTTTTCAAGAAAAGAAAAGATATTACAAAGACATCTTGATGACAAGTGCCGATTGAAACGTTGAGCAAAACAAAAAAAAATTCCTCGTAAATTTTATTTGCATACCATTTGTCGATAATACGATTAGCTTTTTTTTGCTAATTTTTGTTTTAAGCTACCGCGAGTATTTAATCTCACAATTAATACTTTTTTTGCTCATCGTTGATTGGAATTCCAAGTGATAAAAGCAACCACCTAGAGGCGTGACAGTAATTAATACATATATATGTATTATACCCTCCTGTGCTTGTGTAATTATCCTCTCGTCCTTTTAGTTTGTGTACGCACTGCTTGCTTCATATACACGCACCATATTCTTTACGTTTTCATTCTAATAATTTAGTTATAAAACTAGCTAATCAGTAATAAATAATCCGTGTGTATATTAGCGAAAAACCCTTTATGATTGTTCATTTTGTATTAGTCAGAACATAAATAATACATTCTAAACACTATCATTAATAAAATTAGGGAAATTTGTATTAGCGACGATTAATTTTTAACGATAATGGATTTACAAACGAAACATTAACAAAAAAAAATATTTTACAGAGGATGTAGCGTGCAACGTATGCTTACGTAAAATAACATTTCTTCGTGTATAAAAAGAAAATTGTACATAGAAGAAAAAAAACAATGACCGTGCGATTGTTCGAATTTTCGCACTACTTTATGTGTAAATAATACTGTTATCATTATTGGACATATCTAGCCCCTTCCATATAGGTTAAGTAATTCTTCGACTATCATTATTAATTTTACTATTATTATCATTATTATAACTGTGAAAGAGTACGTTGTTTGCCATCAAATGATCTGTTGAATAAACTGTGAATGAAATCCAACTCTAACGGTGAAAACTGTTAAACCGGACAAATAATACCATTCTTACCATATCCTCGTCACCACATATTGTATATAATTCAACCTACAACCTAAAACGGCTACCTTGCAAAGTAGATTTTCGACTGTTGGTATTGAAGAACCTTCGAAGCCCTCTAGAATCGTGTTAAAAACGGAAGCACTATCTTTATACAGTATTAATCCTCTCTCACTATATAGCATAGCACGAGAATTTGACGAAAAAAAAAAAATTAGATCCACGCAAGTGCGTACAGCTTCAAAAAGCATTGGTAAAGAAAAACCTGCGAGTCCAATTCTTTCAATTCAACCAGATGTGAAATTTCATCAAATAAAAAAATAGAGAAACGTTTCGTATACAAACAAAAGCGAGTTAGTATAAAAATAGGCATTTTTCTAAATTTTATAAAAATCATTGAAACAATAGTGCGTGAACACATTTTATATAAAATATCGATTGAGTTATCTTGAATTCGACAATTTTGTGGGAAATTTACAAATTTTTAACTTGCAGAATTCATCATTTTCCCTCCGGTTGTGATCGTTAAATATTTGTATACGAATCGAAATATACTTTGGAATACTTTACAGTGAATCGAATTTTTCCGCATTTTTTCGTAGATGTTGATTCTCGCAAGGACAAATTCTTGCCTCTAGAGTCGGGGAAAAAATTGTACAAATGTATCACTTTATATTTAATTTTTCTATTTATATGTAATTAAAAAAATAGAAATCCTCAAGAGCGCCGTATATATTGGGAAGAATAGTTAGAGCAAAAAAAAATGGTTACATCAATAGAATCTACGATTACTGTAGAGAGTAAAGTAATAGCTATCGACTACTGGAATCAATTATTTTTGAACCTGTACAATGTTTTTACGATAAATTCCTTTCGACTAAAATTTGGCCGTACCAAAGTTTGAGAGAGATTTGAAGAGCTTTCTGCTCTATTTTCTCACTGGAATAGCCACTGTTCCTTACAATGGAGAACAGAGGAGCTCAATAATCGTTTGAAAGAGTCAAATTGATTACGATTAAAGAGGCGCAGATTTTGAAATTTGATTGAAAGTGAGTGAAAAGTAAAATAATAAAAATGAAGGTGACTCTGAAATTTGCGAAGCACCATCTCGAAAAATACTATTGCCACGACTCACGATGTTGTTCTTCTTGAAGAATGCTCTTTTTACCAATTCATTTTCGAAAGTACACTATCACGGTATAATATAACAGGTTGAAGAAAAAATTTCATAAGTCGCGCCTTACAAATATAAATAATAGGACACTCTCAGTATTGCGGGTCAAAAAAATGAGAGGAGAGTTATTAAGCGGGTAAGAGGGAATGAGTGAAGACTGGGAGGGGGAGCCGCGTATAACATCTTCCCAAAATAAATGGCCTCAACTGGAGCGTGTATGAAGAGTGGAGGTTTTAGAAACGAGGAATAAATGAAAGAAAATATGAAAAGATGGTAAAGGAATAGAATGTGTATATCTAATAGAATTCGTTTAATATCCGCAGGGGCACGAATCCATTGGCACCAGACGCAGTGGATCTAACGCAATTAACGTCGGTGAGCGAGTGGCTAGGATCAATCAAGATGTCGAGATACGCCGAAAGTTTCGAACGAGCAGGTGTAACGACACTCGAAGCGGCGGCGCGGGTTACAGTACAGGAATTAACGGCTCTCGGTATAACGCTCGTTGGTCACCAGAAGAAAATAATGAACAGCGTTACCGCTTTGAGGGCTCAAATGTCTGCCACGTCGCAGGGATTTCTCGTTTAAAAGCGATAAATCATCTAAATATATAAGGGAATGGATAAATACTCGGACGGGTCAATCACATATTGGATATCGATCCTGTACGATAACGTAATATTAGACGAGCAGGTACGATATTACGTGCCCCTGGCCCTTCCGAAATCTCGAGTTAAGTCTGAGTTCAATTGACAAACGAAACGTAAATTTGAATCAATCCGGTTTTATGGCCATTCTCAAAGTGCCCGAGGTTCACAGCAGCAAGAGGCCATGCTGGAATCAGAAATAGAAAAATTATGCCGAAAAGTCAGACAAATGGAGAAAAATTGCCCGCCACCTCGAGTAACTCCCGAGATTGAGCATGTCTGACGACAATTACGTCACTATTAGAGACTGAAAGAAACGTGTAATAATTATATAAGAGACGCGCGTATTTAATGAACGATGAAGAAAGGACTTGGCCAATTTACGACATTCCAATGTATTAAAGCGACGATTAATCTCGACGTGAAACTCGAGCAAAACTGATGACTTTAAAAGGGAAACCCCATTTATCGTATAGCCGTGACTTGTAAATTAATTGAGAAACGTGGCAGAATATTCATTCGTTATGTGAAGGAAAAATACTAATGCGTATCAGATTGTTTTGGAGGAAAAGAATAGAGATGCGTTTCGCGACTGATACGAGAAACCACTGCCTAAAGCTTTACGTTTTACAAATTAAGCGAGTAATAATAATACTGCAGATGATTCGCAATATCCCCCACGTATGCAAACGACGAGACAATGCAAGAGTTGGAGAGAATATAAACGAAATTAACGTTGTACAGCGAATCGATATAGCGGCCTAAAAAAAGATCTTTAACCGTTATCCGGAATTTCGATTATAAATTTTCGGGGTAAAACAAAAGAAGGAAACGAACTCAACAGCAAACGAAATACACAGAAGAAATATGTATACACACAAAAATAAGACTTGGCCTTTTTAAACGGAGGCCGATAATTGCTCAACGAATAAGCGGGGCTTATAAACAAGAATGGCGAAGATAATGGGACTATGTGTATATGTGTATGTGCACGCGGTGGTGCGCGCGTGCGCGCGCGCGCGCGCGCGTGTGTGTGTGTGTGTGCGTGTGAGACTATGAAAAGGCCATCGAAAATAATGAAAATTTGGACGAGTCAGCCTTTTTATCGGTGAGCAGTATAGAGCGAGATTTTTCAAATAATTTATATAAATAACGTAAATATATGAAATAATCGAGACGAGAGAATGAGTCTTAATCGGAAAAATGTTTGTGTTGCTATACTTGAAAAGCGTTGCGTAGGTGTGCGTGCGCGTGGATATATGCTCTCACGCGTGCATGATTCTAGTACAACGCTTGAAAGTGAAGCTAGGCAATTGCTGAAAAAAGAAGAATCCAGTCATCAATATAGCTCGGTTTTTTCAACGACGCTTGTCTTAAAAGAAAAACAAAAAATATATATATAACATAACGAAAAGTCTCGACGAAAAATAATCGAAACTTTTCCCTCTATCTTGCCTCATTCCGATGTTCCGTTTTTAATGACCTAACGCTAGTTTGTAGCACACTGATATGCGTGCGTATGTACATGTATATACATACACATATATGGATATGTATACACTAGGGTCATTAAAATAAAAATGATATTTTTTTTTTCGTTTGTACAGGAGGGCTGTTAAAGTAATTTTCCTAAAAATGGGGCTCTCAAAAAAAAATTTTAGAAGTCGCTCAACGACTTTGTAATATTTTTGTCCAGTTCTGGCTGAAAATCATGAAATAGAAATTTCAATTTTTTCGTCTCCCATTACAAAATGTTAGTAATTGATGAAATAGTAATTCTATCAAAATTTGAGTCCTCGAAAAAATATTTTAATGGTGGTGCAACCGACTTTTCAATTTTTTTGTCGATTCTGGCTAAAAAACATTGCGTAGATATGTCGATTTTCTGGTGTTGCAAAAAAAGATATTAGTACTTGATGAAAAAAGAAATTCTACTAAAATTTGGGACTTGTAAAAAAAAAATGGAGTTCGCCCGAACGACTTTTTAAATTTTTTTCATTATTATGAGTTAAAAATTATATTATTTTTTTTTTTAAAGGAACAACTAAATAAACAGTGCACTGAACAATATATATTTAATCTTTAAGAATAAGTTTTGAATGTGATATAATGGAATATCTGACATTTATTTATAGTAGGACTTTTTCTTATCTATTCATTATTTTCGTAGAACGTTAATGATTTTTTTTTTGAAAATGACGAACACTGACGAGTGCACGAAACTCAACGTTTATCGTCCACAAAACTTTAAATTTTCGTTATCAGACAATTTTTCTTTCAAAATCTGTTATCACCAATTGATCGTTACCGAAAAATGTGAGGATCGGTAACGATCATTCGGATCTACTGACATTCACATTTTTCGGTGACGATCATTTGGTGATAAAAGATTTTGAATGAAAAATTGTCTTTGATATTGAAAAATTGAAGATTCGCGGACGATGAACGTTAAATGTGTTGCGCTAGTCGAGGGGTTAGTCAGTTTTAAAGAAAATCATCAATGTTTTAAGAAAATCATGAATAGGTAAAAAAAAAGCACCACTGTAAATAAATATGCCGGATATTCTATTATGTCATGTTCAAAACTTATCCTTAAAGACAAAAACATATTGTTCAATGCGTTGTTTGTTCAGTCGTTATATTTTTAAAAAAATAATATCATGTTTTTAGTCAGGATTATGAAAAAATATCACCGCTAAACTTTTTTTCAATGTCCCAATTTTATGGAAAATTACTTTTTCGTCAAATAGTAATATCTTTTGTTGCAACCCTCAAAAATCAACATTTCTATACCATAATTTTAGGCAAGAATCGAAAAAGCGAAAATATATATTGTTCAATGCACTGTTTGTTTAGTTATTCCATTAAACAAAATTAATATCATGTTTTTACTCAGAATAATGAAAAAATTTCAAAAAGTAACTCGGGCGACCTCCAATTTTTTTTCCATGCCCCAAATTTTAGTAGAATTTCTTTTTTCATCAAGTACAAACATCTTTTGTTGCTATACTGGAAAATCGACATATCTACACTATGTTTTTCAGCCAGAATCGAAAAAAGAAATTTTTAAGTCGGTTACGCCATCACTAAAATATATTTTCGAATACTCAAATTTTTTGATGCGACACCGAAAAATCGAAATTTCTATTTCATGATTTTCAGCTAAAATTGGAAAAGAAAATTAACAAGTCGTCTGAGCGACCTCTAAAATTTTTTTTAGAGAGTCCAAATTTTGGGAGAATCAATTTTATATCATGGACTAAAAGCCCTATTGCGTAAACGAAAAAAAAATATCAATTTTATTGGAATCACTCTTTTTTATTTTATTTTATTTATTTTATTTTTTATTTTATTTGAATTTTTGAAATTTTATTGGAATTGGAATAGTATACACACATGAGCCATTAAACCCAAAGTAAAACTATTTCTGAATCATCTTATGTACTACTCTACTCGATTTTATGTACCATAAACTTGGGTAATTTTTATTTGATAACAAAAAAAATCATTCAAATTGTAATAGCTCTTTTAAACATCAGTTAAGGGATCTGAAGTATTTTCACTTGACGAGAAACTTCTGCTCATATTAGATTATTAAACATTTTTTGGGTTTTTCATTTATTTGTTGAACCCTTATGATAACTGCCCAAGTTCATGAGATTCAAACCAAACATAATAAGTTTGGCTAATTCAAAATTGATGATTCTTTCGTTTTTTTTTAATATGACAAAAAATGATTGTTTTCTTCAACTATTTTCGATGTTGCAATTTATTTTGTTTGATGTAACATACAATTTTTTAGTTGGAAAGTTTCGGCAATGCAGATGAAAAGGAACCTCGGAAATATTTGCATTCAAATCGATTATTCCACTGAAATCTTCTTAGTTCTTCTAAAAAGTTTGACATTTAATAAAAATACGCAAACTTTTTTTTTTAGTTACGAAATAGAAATAAAAGCTAGGAAATGTAAGACTAGGAAATTCCAGCTGTGTCTCTCTCTCTCTCTGTGTGTGTGTGTGTGTGTGTGTATGTGTGTGTGTGTGTGCGCGCGTGCGTTCGTGCGTGCGAGCATCCGTGCGTGTGTGTGTGTGTGCGCGCGCGTGCGTGCGTGCGTGCGTGCGTGCGTGCGTGCGTGCGTGCGTGCGTGCGTGCGTGCGTGCGAGCGTGCGTGCGTGCGTGCGTGCATGCGTGTGCATATGAGAAAGGTGGTTCATTTTACACGGAAGTTTTTCTTTCATAATCACAGCGAATTTTTTCAACTACGATAAAAATGAATTTATACACCATTAGGAAAAAGATAACGAGGGGTGAGCGAACAGAACCATACATTATTTTACTGGAGGCAAATGTATACGACACAAGACTTCGTGCACTATTTTATCTGTAATATTGTAACTATAGTTATCAATGAGCAACGTGCAATGTTCCGACACCGGTGATTTATGAAATTTGTTATAAAAAACACATCTTACGAATAAGCAATCGGACATCATTGTCATTAAATCGTATGGGTTAAAATTTTACATGATTCCCATTTTTTTTCTTCTATTTTATCAAAAACGAATCACTTTAGTCATCGATGCTCTAAATATTTAGCAAAATTTTTCCTCGCCATTTTTCGTACATCACGATTCTATTTAAAAAATGATCCAACTAACGTGAAAATTAGCCATTATTCTAAATCCATATATATATATATACTTTTTTATGTAATATATATATGTAATGTATGTACGTTTTGTATAGAAGCCTGATAGTTACAATATGAAGATACTTTTGATAATGTGCCAACGCGAGATTGTCCCTTGCCCTTCCTCTCATCGTCGAATAGTTAAAAGTTCAGACCTTGAATTTTTTTTATTCAAATTTTTTTTTTTATCACTCGCGATTTTTCCATTGACGACAGCGCGATCGAATGAAATGTTTGAGGCCCGATTTCGCAAAAACTTCTGATGATGCTGCGCTTAGCTCTTCTGTTGGCCCTTTTCTTTTTTGCTTTCCAATCTTTTTATAGAGCGTACCTAAACAAATTTCCTATGTACACATAAATATAACGTTATCACTCCTAATGTGTAGTAAAGCGATATAGAGATTTATAAATAATTTGCCCGTATATGTATGCTAATTGTAAGTGTGGATGATTATTCTAATACGAAAATCCAACTAATGAGATCGAGTGAGCAAGAGAGAGAGAGAGAGAGAGAGAGAGAGAGACTGCGTACATGTGAGTGAGTGTAATTTAAGAAAGAAGATCGGAAAAGTTGCTTGTAGAACGGTATAACATGATAATGAGGCGAAAGATCATGATAACAACACAAAAAAATGAGCGAAACAAAAAGTTCACCGCATTATTCGTTTGAATTTCCATCTGCTGAAAACAAAATATAATGAGACGGAAGAGACATATCAATGTGTACTTTAAAATTGAGGAAAAGAAATGAAAACTACGTCGAAAAACATTAACGAGAAAAGCTCCTGTGAAAGACCAGCATACACAAAAAATCCAGAGTTCGAAAAATCGAAACGTTTGTCGCACGCGCTTTCGAGTCGCTAAATGTGCCGAATAGAATAAGACTTATTAAAAAAAAAAACCCACAAATCAAACTGAAAATAAAAATTCTGGGAATAATAAGAAAAGAGAAACAAATGAGACTACTCGATACAAATCATACATTATAATAATACACTCATCTTAAACCAATTCAACGAATTCCATTACGAAGCGATAATTTACGTCCATTCCAATAATAAAGAAAGAAAAAAACTAGAATAAACATGACAAGATATAGTATCGAGTTAGAAAGCGGACAAATAGAGCAATAGAATGTTTATGATGGAGAGGCAAAACGGAAAATAAATATTAAGACGCTTTATTCGATGAGAACCAACAAAGACAAAAAGATCGATTAATAAAAATATATCGTATAAATCACTATCGATGGGTATTATTAATAAAATTTAAAGGAAAAAGCCTAGGTGACGAAAACAAAAATGACGGTGGCGATGACGACAACGATGAACAAGATGATGAATATGAACAAACAAATAAATGACGAGTAAGCAATAAAAGTGAACATATAATTAAAACAAAAGAAGAGAGCGAGAGAGAGAACCTCCAATGCAGATTTTATATAGAGAATGTTAACAAATTTCAGAAGATATTAATTATCAATGATAGCGCTATTATATCTTCCTAAATGTTCGTAATTAAAGGTTTTAAATGATGATTATGCAACAAGCGGAAAGGGCAACATCGGAGTGCGTAGTAAAATGAAATTTAGTTGATAAAAAAGAAACACGTAACTTGTGGTTTTTGAGATGGATAAATATATAGAAAAGAGGGGAGCGAATTTCTTGATCTTGTGTTACAAATCGTCGAAATAAATAAAACAGTTACAATAATAATAATAATTGTTGCAAAACTATTATCATTATTATTACTACTGCAAAGGATATTGAAGTTTACGAGGGGGATTTAAAAAAAATGTCTGAGCCGTAAGTATTTGTGTCTAGCGATAAAAAAAAACAACGAGAGAGAGAGAGAGAGAGAGAGAGAAAGAGAGAGAGAGAGAGAGAGAGAGAGAGAGAGAGAGAGAGAGAGAGAGAGAATGAAAATACAAAAACGAAGACGAAATACCGAAAATTATATAGGAGGTATGAGACACGAAAGATTGTAAATACGACTGAACGCTTTCACGTAAAACGGGGGATGGCGTTTTGTGCATTCGTCAACGTTCATATTCAAGATCAGAGAGGAATTATATTTCGATAATCCATTTTAATATATGCCAACTTTTTTTCTATCGCTCGTTTACGAAACAGAAAAGTATAAGCTCGAAAATATCTCGGAGTAGCAGAATGGAAGAAAAATGTATACTCCGTAGAATCGTTTGGGAAGCATATTTTTAAATGGACGAAAAATAGGAAAACAATCACACGTGATTAAAAACATCCAAGTATTAGCTTCGTAAAAATTGGTCGTTACGGAAAAAATGGTTCGTCTTTGTACGGATGATCAAGATTGTGGAAAAGCTTGTCATTTTATGTTTATTTAATTTCTCGAATTTAAATCGAATCACATGAGAAACGAATTCAGAAAAGAAAAAGGGGAAATAAAGATGCCAAGGAATATTATTTATTATTTAGAAATCTGACGAAATTAAAGGTCCCTCTTATTGTCGTATACGTTTTAAAAACCGTCATATTCGAGTATAGAAAAGTGCGGCAGGGCTCGCGCTGGCTTTTTTTTAATACTTGGCGTCGTGCCGCTAACGCTGCTCTTGATTTAAATATCGTAGTTATTGTATTGAACAAAAGAAAACAAACCGGAAAAGAATATCTGCGTGATTAATTACGTTCTTCGGCTTTCTCTTTCGTTCTTCTCCGAGAAAAAAAAGGAAATTTGTCAAACAATATGTAATATTAAAGCTTATGGCGGAGCAATGAGTGGGATGAAACGATCGAGATGCGAGTACCGTTTTTAAAAAGTATAACATTATGAAAGCGGGACGGAACAAATGCGAAGACGAGTAGGAGATGATGAATATTAAAAAATGAAAAAATGAGGAGTGTAGTCCATGAAATATATAGCTATGTTATAGTTATTGTAATAACGAAAAGAGAAGAAAAAGCAGACAATGAAAACAAAACGAAAAATATGCAACTTCGGTCGGCAAATCATGATAGTACTTCGATAATCACCACCGCGTACCATTGATCAATCTTTTTTTACCGTTTTATATATTTATCGTGTAAGACTCGAAGCCATGCAATTGTAGAACACGAAGAAACGTACGAGACGGAATACTTATCGGATAGTTAATCTGTCGATTGTCCACAACTGAGTGTATTCATTTTATTTATTTTCCGTTGAAATAATATTGCCCCAATAAGCAAATTTACTGATGTACAATAATACAAAACGTTGGATGAAATATGAAAATCGCTCATATTCGCGTTAACATGGACGATTACGAAAATGTGCAAACGAACAAAATATTATTTAAAAATACAAAGGAGGGGGGTGTGATATCGCGGGCCGGGAATAAAGATGGAGTGAAAAAAAAATTTAAGTGACATAGAAAGTGATATAAGATATGAGAGTGTCGACAAATTTTGGAATGTGTCTAAAACATTTTTCCTATGGTGTTGTCAAGACAATGTTGAATGTACATAAGATATAATAAATAACATACCTTATACAATGTATATCGCCATATTCTATTCTATATCCTTTCTTAATTTGTTCGCTTTTTCCTGAAAACAAAAACATCGCCCTATCATCCCTTTTACAAATAATGAGGTTGATGATTATTATAGGTTTCATGTAATGTGACATCCGTCTGAATTTCACATTAATCATAAATAATTATAAATATCAAGAGACTCGGTAAAGTCTCGGGACAAGTACATTGACAGCCCTGCTTAAAAAATCCGATAGATATCGATTGAAACCGATAGGAACCCATAGAAATTCAATCGGAATGAATTGGTCAATAGGAGAGCGATATGTCCTCCAATTGGAAGTCAATCGGTATCAATGGGTTTGAATCAGTCTGCCGTATCATTATCCGGAATGAATTGGAAATAACGCATTAAATGGAGTACTTAATAGGAAATATACTTATTGACTGTACTATGAGTTTTTTGAAAAGGAGAATTCCGATACATTTCCAATTCAAATTCTAAATCGGTCACAATAGGAAAATTCTGCGATAGGATTTTTATGAGATCCAATCAGAAATGAATGGGAAACGGTGTATCAAAAATTGCATGGACTGTCAATCGGAATGTATGGGAAATTTCGTATTAAATAGAATATCTAATGGGAAATAGTCTAATTCACAATTTCATGGGTTCGAATGAGTTTCGTGAAATAGTAAATTCCAAATCGATTCCAATTTAAATATTGAATCGGTTGCAATAGGAATATTGCATGATACGATTTTCATAAGATCCAATCGTAAACAAATAGGAAGCGGTGTATCTTTCTATTGGAGGTGACCAAAAGAAAAGTGGAATTTTTCCATTACTTCCTATCACATTTCAATAAGACAAGACTCATTATTTCCGAATGCTACATTGTAAAAAAAATTTATTTGATCCAAGTAATGCAAATTAATCGAGTTCAATTTACTGAACGCAAGTAGATTTTTCGTTGCCATAAATAAAAGTAGACATTGCGACAAGTAAATCATTTTCTTGATGGCATTTACTTGGTCCCAATAACCTAATTCATTCATATAAATCGAAGGTATTTGGTGTAAATACATGGAATCTATAGGCAACAAGGCCAAAGATTTATTATAAATAATTAATATTTTTGACTCTATCGTTTTATTTAGTCAACACCATTTCAAGTGATTGACTGTCAATATGTAATATTTTCAATTGGATAAACCAAAATCATTGGAAACAAGTAATCGATTTTTTTTTATCCCGATTGTCATAATATCACCATCCCTACGTATCTACAAACCTGTACTTACTCTCATTAAGAATACATTAACGAGCGACTACGCAGAAATACATTAACAAACGACTACGCAGGAATACATTAACAATCGACTACGCAGAAACATATTAACAAACGACTACGCAGGAATACATTAACGATCGACTACGCAGAAACATATTAACGAACGACTACGCAGGAATACATTAACGATCGACTACGTAGAAACATATTAACGAACGACTATGTAGAAACACGTTAACGACGGAAACATATTGTTACCTTAAACCTACAGACAGACGAACTCTTAACCTATTGTTAGAATTATCCTACAGTGTCTTCCTTTAGGCTCATTAACGCAGGAAAAATCGATCGTACACGAACGCAGGAAAAACCCATTGTTATCATAATCCTGCAGCTGCTCCGTTTATGACGCCGTTTACAACGCATCACCTGTCTATTAGCCGATTACAACGCTATAGGCCAAGATCGTACCCTCACGCAAGGCCCAGCTCTACGTCATAGCCAACGTCACAGCTGCAACACCATTGGCTACGGCCATACCCCTACTTACCCTATGTCGTAGCCTACGTTATAACTGCAACGCCATAGGTTATGGCCGTACCCCCCCCCCCCCCGCCCCCCCCCACCATTCCGATATCACGGATTGAACCTTAGCATATAAGAACGCGACGCGCACTTAAAAGACTGTCTAATTGTAACTACCGACGAAGTAAGAAGTGTAAACTCTTGTCCGATACATCTAATAAAGTCTTATTAGTTGCTTTTACATTAATTTGTCTTATTTAATTAATATCTTGCACGTCTTCGACGAGTGGTGACTGCTCTCTCAGGCACTGGCGATCCTATTGTGACCCAGGGTTTCAAATAGTCGCATGACACGATGATCCCGTATCTGTTCGCAATTTTTTTAACCATAGTTCTAGTAGGGTGATTCTTTATATAGAAGCAAATAAAAATGAGTGAATTTCTTTCGATGCTTGGAGAGAACCATAGAGTTAAGATGTTTTTTCTTACAAATATGAATCGTACACTCCTTTTAAGTGTGTATATTTTGCTTAAATTTTGTTTCCAAGCAATCACCTCACGATTTTTTTTTCTTTACTGAAACGAATATTAATGCGACTTCTCATTATAATAATGGTTAAAACAGAATAGTAAAAACGAATTTCAATAAAGATTGTTCTATAGATCATGCATTGGCTTTTCTTACTCCACGTCGGACTTGCAATTTATGTATCATTTTTCAACCTCAAGTTCTCATGTAGAGGATGGTGTAATAAGGTAGCGTCCGTGCTGGTTAGGTTGTAGATGGGTAGGTAGGTCGGATCGAATCTTCGTGTAGGTAGGAAAATTTTTCCGTAAAAATGAATGTGAGGAGTGATGGGCATTTTAAAATGTAATCAATAATAATAAAATATGAATTTTAGTTGAAAAAAAATCGATTTTTGTTTTCAGTAACCCGTTCATTTCGGTCTTGTAACTATGTGCATTTCTCTAAATAATTAACTCCCGACTGCCCGTAGGGCAAAAAGACGGGAGTTATGCGTTTCACTCCGATCAGCTGATGGGGGGATATTCCTTTGTCGCCAGTTTTCTCGGGAACGGTGATAAATGTCTTTACTAATTTTTTGCACAACTTTCTAGATGTGGCGGACAATGTTCTTATCCATAGTATGTCGAAATTCATTGCGAACTTTTTTGTTTATTTAACTTTAATGTTATACATCATTTGAACATATCGCAATATGACCAGTTTTCGATCATTCACTACTTCACACTGTTGTGTGTTGCTAGTTTCACTCCAATATGCCAAACGAGGTTTTATGAATCGATATTCATACTAATTCGAAAAATGAAAACATGATCTGTTTAACATAGCCAAATATATGACAAATGTTTTAAATGGAAAAACTTACTCTTTTTTCTTAAATAACAATTATTTATTATTATAAATTTCAAAGTTTATATAGAATTAAAATATTCGGGAGGAAAGCAACTTAATGAGAACGAATTGATGAAAAAGTTAAATTGGCGATGCAACAATATTTTTTTTTTATCATTGTCTTACATAATTATTACAATTCAAAATGGCGGATCCAATATAACGGATCGAAAATCCAAATCTCATTTTTTCGAACAGAGAGACTATAGTAAAGGAGTGGACACAGCATAGGAAAATAAGTAGTAACGGCGTCCTCAAAAACCCGTCTTCGATTAGTTCTCCGCTTCTCCACTAGCATCGCATGGGTCGGAAAGATCATACAATATAGTAATAAAATTAGTCCACACGATGAAAGCGACCGTTGCGCACTAGAAAGAGAAGATTCGTATCCAAATCACGATATATTAGAAATTAGGAAGACTATTTTTTCTATTGTAACGCTTTTTCCCGTCTAAGCGCTCAAATTAACATTCACTCTCAATAAAGCCTGGGCGCCAGTTTAAGATTTCTCTTAAACAAATTTATACGAAATTATCCAGCACGAATGAAGTTATTTTCCCGGCTATAGCAATTTCATCCCAAAGATGGTAGAGGGGCGAGGTCAAAGAGTTATACAGAATAAATCACACACGAAAATTCTGGAATTACAAATTTATTTGATTAAAGAAAATAAATTTAATTAGGAAAAATAAAGATGAACTTAAATAGGGATGATAAATAATTTCCGGAAAAATATACAATATAATTTACAATCTCTTTCGCTAGATAATTTTCTTATATAATAATTCAATTAATAATTTAGTTAACCGTCGATATTACAAAACAAATACAATAGTATAAAGATCCAAAAATTCACTTATCAATTCTCAAAATAATATCGTGTAGGCAACACCCTAACGATTTTCTCTTACGATAATGTGAACTTTCGATTCTTTTATTTTTTTTTATTTTTTATTGCATTTGACATTGCCCAGGGTTCTCCCCTTTTTAGCTTGCCCCCCCCCCCCTTTCCAAAGACACCCCCCGTGCGGCTGCAGCCGACTTATCCCCAACTGTATCGCATTTGCCGAGGGCGAAGGGAAACTGCAGAAAACCTTGCCGATACAGCCGGTACCTACCTAATTTCCCTCGGTAGCAATGCGAGCATGCTCAAGCACAGCTACCAGAGGTGCTTAAGAAAGGTACCTCCTCAGCTGTAATGCAATGAGCTAGCCAGTACACGGTTAGGGGGCCACCATCCGCACGATGAGAACCCTCCACGGGAGGCACCCGGAGCCGTACACCGACCGCTCAGGCATCACAGCGAAGTCTGGACATGATTTTTATAAAGGTGGAGTCCAAACCATCCGGGATTACAGTGAAAACAAGTGAAAAAATCTCAATTTTTTATTGGTGTTTTGGTCGGGATTCGAACCCGGGACCCGCGGCGTACGAGCCCGAGTCTCCATCCACTAGACCAACCGTTCTCTCGAGAACTTTTGATTCTTAATTCTTTCTTAAATTATGGACTCGTTGGGACGAAACAAAAGTAGAATTCCTCTCGGTAATTCAATAATTAATACAACGAAATAATCGCGGAAGATTTTATCACGCGAAACCAGACTCGAACTGAAAACTCCTAAACGCGAACGTACCCCGAAACAATATCGCTCTTTTAACTCAAAATTTTCATAAATATCAAACATCAAAATAGAGCGCTCATCCCAAAAATATACGATATTCAAAGCGAAACGACGGCTCACCGCTATGGTTTCAGTAGGCGGAAATCCAGCCAAAGACCACGGAAATTTCCCCTCGATAATTCCGGCGACGTCGGATTTTTGATTGGGTTCGCAACGGCTTAAGAGAAGACGTCTGTCCTCGTTGTTGTTCAAAACGAAAGTCCTCGATAATTATCGAGAGCGCGATTACGCGGGCCAGGGTCCTAACCCCCCACCCTTCGCCTACTCGCGGGAATCTGGATCTTTCTCGAACATTCGCTCGCTCGTTTATTTTACCCCAATCTTATTTGAATTTCTCGCGTTTGAATTGTTGCTGAGACGACGCTGACCGACGATGGATATCGGTACAGCCAAGACATTCCGAAGAATCCCGATGCTAATAGCCGCATCTTTTGAGTTCGACAGCTCCGGGTGAGGACTTCGAGCTAGCAACTCATACTCGATATGATATTTCGCTCTCTCTCGATGACCTTGACGGCCTAGAGCTTTCCCTCACAACGTTATAATAATCCCGACGTCTCCCGATAATTTGGCTGTTCCCTCTGTCTCCATCTCGATGTTTTCGCTGCATGAACCCATTGTTCGCTCGTACATTAAAAATAATACAAAATAAAAATTACAAAAATGGAAATACGCTCGCATTTGGCCCTTATGGATTTTGCTCGAGAGAATTTCTTTAAAGAGAACAAACGTTTTCTCTCGTGCCGTACCGATATTTAACTTTATGTGACGTGGACAAAATTACCACGTCACACTCTTCAGTTCCGTGAGTTCTGTTGTGCCGTGTTTTTCATGTGAGAAAAGTTATAATCTTGTAGAACATGTCAACAAATTATTTATTTTGTAATACTGTACATAAATACATCGGAAACGTTATCATATGCTCTTTCATTTGCAAGAGATTTTAGGCAGTAAGGAACAAAAAATTTGCTTTTAACAAGGAACACTACTTCGGTGTCCGCCTCCGATTTTCTTGACACTCCTGTATGTGAAAGAGCATTGGAAACTAAGAGACACGTATTTTTTTTTATCGGCGAAAAAACGGTTTTAAGTGGTGAAACCACCCTTCAAAATAAGACATGTCAAGGGGCGGTTTTGCAGTTTCTCCAACAAGCACTCAACCGATTTCGATAAAACAAAAACTAAAATGTTTCTTATCCAAACCGATGAAAAGTCTACCACGCGAACGAAAAAAAAAGTTTGGGGGTGAACCACCCCTGCATTTAACTGTTTTCCACGCCACATTAAATAGGGGTGAATATAATGGAATGGAAGGGGTTCTATTTCCATAGAAACCAAAATAAAGTTCACATGTTTTCGTATTTTTGAAAAATAGCAACCTTAAAGGGGTGAACTACCCCTTATTTGAATTTCCCTATTGCCGTTGCCTTTTCCCTGTTTTATATGTTTTTGCGGCTTCAAAATATCACAACAGCTCCGAATCAACGTTTTCTCATGTTGCGAAATTAATACAACACCCTGACAGAGTGAACCACCCCCTCTCGATTTTCGTCTTTATACGCGATTTAAAAATTTCTCCATCTATTTTGTTCAATCTGCTTCCCCTTTATCGACGTTACGAATTTAATCGTTTTAAGCACGTATGCATATTTGCGTTAACCTCAATAGGGACGGGGGGAGGGAGAGAGAGAAGAGCTACTTCTTATTTACTACGATTCCAATTGTTATGTCTGAATAAGTTCCACAAATAGCGATTTGTCTCGCCTATGTACAAACATATTTTTAATACGAGCTTAAACACATATTAATAATTGATCAAGAAGAATTAACCCAGAATTGTATATATTGCTTGACCCATGCTTTTCAATTAATGATTTAAGGTAAATACTGTACTGCATGCTAGTCAAATGAGTGCTAAAACTTCACAATGTTTTTATACCAAGTTTAATGCCCTAATTATACATAGTGAAGGTGAATTTGTAAGATGACATGTCTAATTAACCTAGAAAAATATTAATATCGACACATTTGCGAAACCATTAACTAATAATGGCAAATTTCCATAATGTCACGTTTTCATTGGGACTTTTCAAAGAATAATCTGTATTTTTTAACCGATGTTAATGCACCACGTCGTATTCTGTTCCTCAAGAGAATCTCTATGAATTCACCATGTAGACTTTTTCGAAGTTTATTTGTTTGGAAATTATAGCGATTTGTTTATGAAAGATATTTTTCACTAAATAAACAATTGGTTGCAACAGTAGAACGATTAAGGGGACCGTATGGTCTAGAAATTTGAAAAAATCGATTTTTTTTTTTTTCGATATGTCGAAAGTATAGTATCTCAAGAATATACTGTGAAATTTTCATGCGGAAATTCTCAATATTACAGCTTCTACAGCCCATAACGCAGGTAGAGAGCGGTCCGCGCGCTCCTAACGGGTCTAGCGCTAACCGGTAACCTAATCGGAGCGCAGCAGCTGTCCCAATCCTTCTCCGAAAATATATACCTGTATATAGTACATACTATATACCTATATATACTTTTCCCTTCCCCGAAATATACCTATTGTCGAACATTTGTGAGGGAAACGGTCATTTCGCTTTCCCCTGACTTGATCAGTACAACGTTACGTTTTGACGAACCAACATCGAAAATTTTGAAATAAAATATCAGAAAATATGGATAGAAAGCAAGGCCGTGACTCTTCTAGACGACCATCTTCTGTAGGTCGCAAAAGATATTTCAAGGGCAATCGATTCACTATCGAAAATACTACTGATTTTACGAGCACGTCTGCGAAAAAATTAAAAGGCAATGAGGAATTGGAAGTAAACGTTAATCCTACTTTCAATTATTGCATCATCGAATTCAGCATGATATTTTTAACGTTGCAACAGTTGTTGAAGTGTAAAGATTGTAACGGTGCGGTCACTTTTAGCAAAAACGGACAACGTGGTCTAGGATTCAAACTCTCTGTGAAGTGTGAGTGTAAAGAAACTTTTATTTTGTCTTCGCCGTTAATTGATAAGGCATTTGAAATCAACCGTCGACTTGTTCTCGCCCTGAGAATGCTTGGAGTAGGATTTGAAGGCTTGAAAAATTTCTGCGGTCTCATGGATCTTGGACAAGGAATTTGTAAGAGTACATATTACGGCATCGTGGACAATATAAAAATTGCAGCTGAAGCCGTCGCGAAAATCGTTTTCCAAAGAGCATTGAAAGAAGAAGTCGAGTTGAATGTAAAAGCTGGGCGTCCCGCGGATGAACTTTCTGTGTCTGGTGATGGATCGTGGGCGAAACGTGGATTCTCATCGCTTCTCGGTATTGCCTCGTTAATAGGGAAATACAGTAATAAAATTTTAGATGTTGTCGTCAAATGCAGTATATGTCAAGCCTGCTCTCAATGGAAAGGCCAAGAGGATACGATTGAATATGAAGCGTGGTATCGAGAGCATGAAGATCACTGTGACGCAAATCATACCGGAAGTGCTGGCAAAATGGAGGTAGACGGCATCGTGGAAATGTTCAAGAGATCGGAAGAGTTGTACAACGTAAAATACGCAAACTATATCGGAGACGGCGACACGAAAACGTTCAAAGCCTTATTGGACACAAAGCCTTACGGGGATGATTTTTTAGTTTGCAAAAAAGAATGTGTTTTGCATGTTAAAAAACGTTTGTACAAACGTGCTGTTGATGCGAAAAAAAAACATGCACAAATAAAGAAAGCAACAAAGAAATTGACAGAAAAAGAAGAGGGAAAAAAGACACAGCGGAAATCGATAAATAAAACACCGAAGCGTCAACAATTGACGAATAAATTATTGCAAGAGCTGTCAACTTATTACGGTCTAGCAATTAGACGTAATTCAGATTCGACTGAAGGGATGAGAAGTGAAATATGGGCAGCATATTATCACAAAATTTCAACAGATGAAAATCCGCAACACTCGTACTGTCCTCCAGGTTCCGAATCGTGGTGCAAGTGGCGTCAAAGTGAGGCTGCAGGTACTTTAGACACCTACGAGCACCCACCTGCTCTGTGCGATGAAGCACAAGAGATATTAAAACCAATTTATGAAGAATTGACAGCAGAGACTTTATTGGAAAGGTGTATTGGCAGTAATACGCAGAACAATAACGAAAGTTTCAATGCTTGCGTGTGGCACCTTGCGCCGAAACATCTGTTTGCCGGAAAAAAAATCATTGATATTGCCACTCACATTTCCGCTTGCATATTCAATGAAGGATTTGCATCCCTATTGAAAATAATGGAGACCATGGGCATCCAATCGGGCCACAAGCGGAGCAACTAGCGCAAAACCGAGACGAGCTGCGAGTATCGAGCGCCAACCGTAGGAGCACGGACAACTCCAAAGAGGCTCGGACAGCTCGAAGAAATGAAAGGAGTGAGGAAATCTTGAATTATGAACGTTCCGAAGGAATCCTATATGGTGCCGGAATCGCGGATTAACTGTAAGTATTCAAAATTTGCTCAATTTTTGAAAATATCTGTACCTCAAACTTTAAACTCATTTATCTCGAAACGACTTTTTTCGGCACTGCGCAGGTGAAAACAAAAAAACTATATAACCGAATCACTTGAAATTTGGATATGTTGTTCACAACATGTATGGCTATCGTCGGAACTACAATCATAATTTTATTTAAATAATTTCTTATTGTTTATACTAAAAAACTAGTGAAAAAAAAACCCAATTTTACGAATTTTTTTTCAAAAGCGCGCCATTTTGTCAATTTTTAATTTTTTCGATTTGTTCTAGTCCCGACCATAACTGCACTCTTTCTGATTAAGAATCTTCTTGAATTTTGTGTTTCAGATGAGTAGAAGTCTCGGATCGATCTTCACCGTCCGGGTCGGATTTTTCGAGAGGGTCGTCTTCAATGCCAATTATATGATAATAAACACTGTTTTTAAAATTAAAAAAAAAATTTTTTGTATACTTAATAAAGGTAGTAATAAACCCGAAAAGTTAAAACATCGATTTTTAAATTTTTTATGGCAAAAAAAAAATCGTGAAAATAGGTGAAATTTTCGTGCTCTAGACCATACGGTCCCCTTAAGCTTACAAGGAAACCTTCCCAGGTGTATCCCGCCGATTTTGTTCCGCTTGGAGTATGTTGTTCTACATTGAAATCTAAGATACACGTATTTTTTTTTTATTGCGGAAACTCATATTTAAGGGGTGAAACACACCCCTAAAGTTGAGGTCTCCTAGGGGAGGTTACTCAGTTCCATATATATGCAGACAAGGGGGCAAAATCAAACCAATTGCATTCAATGCTTCATAAAAAGTTATGACGACTCGATTTTTTTCAGCCCTGAGGGGGTGAATAAGCCGAAGTTATAGGGGTTGAAAATTAAAAAAACGTTACAACAAATAGAATATACCCGATATGGAAGTGAAAAAAATTGCATAATTAACAGTTTCAAAAGTTAAGAGATACATGTTTTTGCATTGTTCGAAAAAATGCATCCTTAAGGGTGACTACCCTTACATACGAATACCTTTAATTTCTGTAGATACGTATTTTTTTAAGTATCTATCTGCTAGCAAATATTCTTTTGGATATAGAACATATCGTGAAATTGTTTAAAAAGATTGTTATCAACATTAAAAAAATATCCCTTGAAAACATTTTTTTTAATAAAATAATTGCGATTTCGTCTTCGTTATATATAATAATCATTACAACATATGATTCAGGCATCGCAGATAATGAAAATTCTTTTCAATCACATTGTTACCATGTTAATATTTCTAATTATTGTATCATTGTTTTTATTATATTTTATATGCTGTATTTTGTACAGATGTATTTTTGATTGACAAATGAAATTATTCATTATATTCTTTACAATAGTGGAAATTGTCAAAAAAGTGTTGGAAACATAATGATTTTTTACACCATGAACACCTAACAACAGCAATATTTTGGCACACGGGTACATCACAATGCGCTTTGCAAGTTTTAAAACTAAAATCTACAGGATTTTCAAAATTCTTCGGTCGCCATTCATTATAACCGCTTTTGAACCATGAATACCTAAATAAGTTTATATATCGTGGAGATGATAATTGGTTGTGAACAAGTGACTGAAGCTTAATTATATTATTTCGTAAATGCAAATTTAAATCATAATCCATTAATATGACATTGTCAGAAAAATGTTTCACATAATTTTTCCATATCCTGAAGCCAAAAACATCCAAAAGTTGAATCTTTCCCGTTGTACCCTGTGGTATTTTTCTTAATTTTATATTTTTATCCCAAAGTTTCGCCTCGTCAACAGCTCGAGGGCAATGTCAGGTCCAGGAGTCAATTAATAAAATACTGTTTGAACCAACTTGGGGGAAGAAGACATTTTGTAGCCAGGTTTTAAAATGTTCTGAAAGTATGAATTAATTTTTCAATTTGCTTCGTTGCAAGAAATAAACAGTATCTTATGTGTCAATATAAGGAATTCTCTAAACAAATAATTTTTATTATTGCCTGAAGTGAGTTTTCCAGATTTCGATACTTCTATGTAAATGTTTTCTGGTCTGAATAGTGACGATTCCACTATTGGATCAAATTTACCACTTGTTTCTTTCAAAACCAGGAATAGCGGAGAAAGAAGCCTTCAGCTACCTGCTATAGAGGACTGAATCGTATAACTATGTATTGTAGAAGCAATTGATTATACAAGGCATTCAACTTGTTTCTCTCCTTCAACCGCTAATGTTCTTCCAGAATGCATTTCTAATTGGTAACCACTTTGGTCCGAATTGTAGACGTTCGATAACCCATATTCTTCTATATCGATCTTCACTTCAGAAACAAATTGTTCAGCAAGCTTTCGCAGATTGTCTGCACTTTCAATACTTTTTTTTGTAATCAATTTACTAATTTTTCTGGAAACAATCCTGAGCTTTTTTAAATGAGTGTACCGACTTGTCTGACGCCTTAAAACGGACATCTTCATGACCGATTTCTTTTTGTGCTTGCATTGCCCATTTTTTCAAGTCGATGTCATGTACCATAAGACCAACATCAACGGCAGCTTTAAAATTGGCTAAAGTGTACTCGCAAATTCTAGCTATTTTTTCTTTATAAGTTCCACCTTTATTTAAATATTTAGCCCATCTTTTTAATTGAGTCACTGATTGTACTTTTCTAAATTTTTGTTTAACGCTTGATAGGCTCAAATTTTTAGTTTTGCCACTTCTCCAATAGTTGACTGCCCTCGATTTATACTCGTACGAAACAGATTCATCATGAGTAGTACAAACATCCGGGGGTAGTACCGGATCATTGATTGCCGATCCCCATTCTTCGTCTTCTACTATTTTCATATTCCAATCTTTGTAAGGTTCTTGGAAATATAATGAATCTTCTACGATTGTTTGGACGCCCATGTAATCTTGCATAGCATTCGTTAACGCCTTACATACATCCAGCAGCGCCTAAAACGCGCTAAAAGAAAAACTGTTTCTAGAAGAGATAGCAATAGAAATTAATAAAAATAATTTTTACACATTGTTTATTAGTATTTAAACTTTATAAAAAAATTTATTTCATTTTTTTTTCAAAAATTACAACATAAAAAATCACGTTTCCCGAAGCACTGTGAAAAAAAAGTTGCTCCACGGTCTGCACAATTTCTTCTTGAAATGGTGATGGATCTGCAAAACGTAAAAAAATTCTTGTAAAATAAAGTTGTAGTTATAGTCTGTCGAGCCGGATTTTTGAAATTCGAAAAATTTTGGCAATTTACGGCAGTTTAAAAAAAAGTGTGCATTTTGTGTCATAAATGTCACACTTTAATTATGTTTATAAAATTTTTTAATCACAACATCAAAAATCCGGCCCGACAGACTATAGAGAAAACAATTTCGAATATTCAAAAAAAAAAGCATCAAAAAATATTAAAAACTGTATGAGTTATCATGCAGACCGTGCCAGAAAAAGTAGTTTTGAGAAAAATGCATTTAAAGTTTCAAGTGCGCGCATCAGACTCTCGTTGGGCAGTCACGTTTTCTATAATAACTTTCGATCTATGGGGAATTTGTACAATCGACTTATACAGAAATACGCCTAAAACTATAGAGAATAATAATCTGTAAAAAAAAATCGATTTTTTGAAAATTCTGGACGTATGTAATGCCTTAATATATTTTCGATGCTTTCTTTTAATTGTATTTCATCTTATTTATAGGGCTTTCAAGTATATTTCGGACTTGAAAATGTGCCACAACTAATCGTATCACATTAAGCGGATTCACTTTCATTTTTGATAATAAATACACTTGATTTCTTAACTTATGGAACTTTTAACAACTTTTGATTGCAAACAGAACACAGAGTTATACACGCCTTTGATTGTTGATATTATTTTATCACGAGATAAATTCCTTCTAACTCGCACTTATCGAATTGAAGCAATTTCTGAAGAACGCGACTTATAAGCGTAGCACAGGCCATCATATGTCAAATAAGAGAGGCAGAGGCAGATAACAGTTATATATTTCTTATCAACGTATTTTGAAACTTCTTTCAATGATAGGTGAAGTAGAATATACACTCGGAGAATCAGATATAATAAGCAAGGCTAACGAACATATACAAAGTAAAAGGTTCGAAATGATAAAAGATATCAGTTCATTTACTGCTACGTGATTGTAACAACAAACATCACGTGTATAACAAACTTCTTTTTCTCTAACAAAACGAGAACGAATTTAGCCGATTTTTTTCAACATTTTTTTGATAATAAAAAATAAAGAAATAAAAATAAAAATAAACCCTCCATAGCAAAATAGTGACACACATGCAAATTAATAATCTTTTTAAAATTTTGTTTCAGACAATAATTACGGCTAGAATCGTACACATCGTTTTTTTATAGAACATTTTCAATGATAGAAAAAAAAACAGTGTAAAAAATGATAATAGCGTCAAGAATTCATCCTCTATTCTTTAAGAGTGATTTAATGAAACATCAAAAAATCGGTTGAAACAAAATCGCGAAAAAAACTACTTTTCGACCCCTCACACAGAAATGATCTCTCAAGTAAAGAATTTTCATTATCTGCAATGCCTGAATCATATGTTCTATCGATTATTTTCAAGGGATTTTTTTTTATGTTGATAACAATCTTTTTAAACAATTTCACGATATGTTCTATATCCAAAAGAATATTTTCTAGCAGATAGATACTTAAAAAAATACGTATCTACAGAAATTAAAGGTGTTCGGATGTAAGGGTAGTCACCCTTAAGGATGCATTTTTTCGAACAATGTAAAAACATGTATCTCTTAACTTTTGAAACTGTTAATTATGCAATTTTTTTCACTTCCATATCGAGCATATTCTATTTGTTATAACGTTATTTCAATTTTCAACCCCTATAACTTCGGCTTATTCACCCCCTCAGGGCTGAAAAAAATTGAGTCGTCATAACTTTTATGAAGCATTGAATGCAATTGGTTTGATTTTGCCCCCTTGTCTGCATATATATGGAACTGAATAACCTCCCCTAGGAGACCTCAACTTTAGGGGTGTGTTTCACCCCTTAAATATGAGTTTCCGCAACAAAAAGAAATACGTGTCTCTTAGATTTCAATGTAGAATAACATACTCCAAGCGGAACAAAATCGGCGGGGTACACCTGGAAAGGTTTCCTTGTTAGAAGAAATCTACGTGGTGAATTCGTAAAGGATCTCTTGAGGAACAAGATAAGACGTGGTACATTGCAATTGGTTAAAAATTACGGATTATTCTTTGATGAATTCCGATGAAAATGTGCCATTATGGAAATTTGCATTTATCAGTTGATAATTTCGCAAATCTATCATTTTTAAAATTTTTCTACGTTAATAAGACACGCTGTGATATAAAGCCGCTAACATTACGTTCAATTGTGTAAAGCTTGGCATAAAACAATTGTGAAAATTTAGCACTCATTTGACTAGCATGCAGTACAGTATATACCTTAACATCTTGAAAAAATTTTTCTCCATTTTTCTGTAGAAACGCTGTTCCTCCACAGTTTTTCTCGTTACAAATTTATTTATTTTTCTAGAAACAATGCGATGCAATTTCTTAAATTTCCATAGCCATTTATTAGAGGCTTTAAATCGTATATCTTCATCGCCTATTTCTTTCTGTGCCTGTAGAGCCCACTTTTGAAAGTCAATATCATTTTTATATTCCGCAATGTATATTCAGAAATTCGAGCTAGTTTTTTTTTTATAAGTATCACCTGTGTTCAGTTGATGTGCCCAGCGTCGTAACTGGCGTGTGGATTTGACAGATTTGTATTTTTGCTTGACGGTTTCGATACTGTAATTCTTTTTTTATCAGATCTCCAGTAATCACAGCTTTTTTTTTTGTAATCATAGCTCAGCTCATCGTCACTCGAGCAAGCGTCGAAATCGACATCTTCATCATCTTTTTGCCATATGGTATCTTCAACAGCATTTGCTTCGTACTTTTTAAACGGTTATTGAAAATCTAGAGTCTCTTTCTGTATCATCTCAACTCCATTATAATCTTGCATAGAATCAATTAAATTTTTTTCAAAATGTTCCTTCATCTCGAGTTTATGCAATATTCATAGCCTCAAATGTAGTCAGTAACAGTTTAATAACGTTGATTGGATTAACTTTCATGCTGGTAAAAATGTTACGCACAGCACACCGAGAGCATAGAAAAGGAAACACAATTTGAAGCTCGCTTAAATATGTACTAGTACAATGCGAATGGTAACCGTCTTTTAAAGCAAGTATCAGAACAGAAAAATATTCATTTATCCTGCAAAACCTGATAACGGTTTTATCTAATATAACCACACTTGAGCGCTTTGAAAGGCGATGACTAATATTCGTCATGACTAATACCCCGGGTATTAGAATGCCAAAAACATCAGGTGATCATGACTACTTAATAACATTCTAATCTAGTGCAAATATCATTATTACATATTTACGTCTCTATTTTTATTATATCGCGGGTATTAGAATACCCGCGATATAATAATACCCGCGATCGTGACTACTTGATATCATTCTTATCTAGTAAAAACACCGTGACCACATCTCTTACGCCTCTATTTGTTCCTAAGATTAATAAACGTGCCTTGTAGGGGCACTAATTGTAGATCGGCACAATACCTAGTAGTTTACGCATAGATTACAATTTTCCCATTATCATCAGAATAGTAGTAGTGACAGCTCCCTGCCTTCTCCCCCCCCCCCCTGTCCCTATTGAAATTAATGCAAATATGCATACGTGCTTAAAACAATTAAATACGTAACGTCGATGAAGGGGAAGCAGATTGAACAAAATAGATGGAGAAATTTTTAAATCGCGAATAAAGAGGAAAATCGAGAGGGGGTGGTTCCCCCTGTCAGGGTGTTGTATTAATTCCGCAACATGAGAAAACGTTGATTCGGAGCTGTTGTGATATTTTAAATCCGCAAAAACATATAAAACAGGGAAAAGGCAACGGCAATAGGAAAATTCAAATAAGGGGTAGTTCATCCGCTTAAGGCTGCTATTTTTCAAAAATACGAAAACATGTGAACTTTATTTTGATGTTCTTATGGAAATAGGACCCCTTCCATTTCACTATATTAACCCCTTTTTAATGTGGGGTGAGAAACAGATAAATGCAGGGGTGGTTCGCCACTAACTTTTTTTTTTCGTTCGCGTGGTAGACTATTCATCGCTTTGGATAAGAAACATTTTGGTGTTTGTTTTATCGAAATCAGTTGAGTGCTTGTTGGTGAAACTGCAAAACCACCCCTTGACATGTCTTATTTTGAAGGATGGTTTCACCCCTTAAAACCGTTTTTCCGCCGATAAAAAAAAAATACATGTCTCTTAGTTTCGAATGCTCTTTCACATACAGGAGTTTCAAGAAAATCGGAAGCGGACACCAAACTAGTGTTCCTTGTAAGAAAGCAAAAATACGCTATTTCAAACCTGTTTTGTTTTCCAACCAAGAAAATATTGAATATGTGTTTTTATGATTTCCAAAAATTTACAATTCACATAATCATCCGTTGGAAATTAATTTGAATGTTTGAAAGTATCGGAGGAGCTCAGGTAACAAAACATTTCGGCTATTTTTACACCCAAGGAACAGAAAAAAAATATTTTTGCTTTTTTTGCTCTGTTTGCTTTTTCAACCAAAAACAGTGAATTGACTAGAGTCAACCAGAACGAAGAATAAAAAATGTAAAGTGAATGTAATTATTTTAAAAATTATAATTTTAAAAATAATCACATTAAAATTATAATTTTAAAAATAATGACATTCACTTTACATTTTTTATTCTTCGTTCTGGTTGACTCTAGTAATGAGAAAAGCAAATATTCACAATTTTTTGGTTGAAAAAGCAAACAGAAATCATAGATTAAACAGATTACTCATGTTTGAATTTATTTTTATTCAAAGAAATTTGATATACTTCTATTGTTAAACACAATAAATTAATTAACACTGTACATTAATAAAAAAAAATACACTTATAAACATAGCCACTGCGCATATTTTGACAAATTGACGTTAGTAAATAAGTAGTATAACAGTGTCTGATCTAAATATATATATGACTAGGATCTTTTTGATCGCAGCGCCGCTGTTTCAGGCTGAGATTTCGTGTACGTTTCTAAGGCACACTGTGTCCACTCCTTTTACTCTAGTCTTCCTGTTTTCGAGATAAGAGCTGACACTGGGAGGTTTTCGGGGTCGCTGATTCCAAATCTAAAGTCAGATTTTAGAAATTCGAAATGGCGGATCCAATATGACGGATCGAAAAAACCAAATAGTTTTCTCTCGTAATGAAAGCTGTCATTCAGGGATTTTTGCGGTTGCTAAATCCAAATCTGAAATCAGATTTCAGAAATTCAAAATAGCGGATCCAATATGGCGGGATTTTTTCGACATGAAAGCTGACATACGAGGGTTTTTGGCGTTGCTGAATCCAAATTTGGAATCAGATTTTAGAAATTAAAGATCGTGGATTGAAAAACCAACTATTATTCGAAATGAAAACTGACACTCGAGAGTTTTTGGGATCGCTGAATTCAAATTTGGAATCATATTTTAGAAATCCAAAATGGCGGATCCAATATGGTGGATCGAAAAAACCAAGTATTATGTTTTCCTAATGAAATCTCGCACTCAGGGGTTTTCAAGGTCGCTGAATCTAAATCTGCAATCAGATTTCAGAAATTCATAATCGCGGATCCAATATGGCGGATTAAAAAACGAAATCCCATTTTTCAAAATGAGAGCTTGACACTAGGATGAACATTCAAAGTAAAAAAAAAAATTGTTTTGAAAAACAAAAAAAAAATACTGCCTGCTATTATAGTAAAATTTCATGAAAACATATTTTTTTCATACATAAGAATGGAGTCAATGTTTGCAATATGAATTAAATTAAAACCCACTATAAAAAATAGATAGTAGTGAACTTTAAGGGGTTAGGTACAGTTGTAAGAAGCAAAAAAACGCTTTTATTGAGATTTTTTTTTGAATACTAGTTTTGTTATTTAACGAGCCATGTGTGGTAGTTCGAATAATAGACATTTGAAAAAGTTTTAGTAATTTTTTAATGCAAAAATATTGATAAATAATTGAGTTACAGCAACTCTCCCAAAGGTAAAAAAGAAAAAAGTTGCTATGCGGTGTGCAGCAGAACTCATGACTGGATCATCTGAAACAAAAAACCCGGAGAGGTTAATTAAAAAACAATATTTCTGTGTACTTGATCGAAGCATTTTGCCAAAATGTAATTTTTGACAAAATGGCGGATGTTGGAAGCGAAAACTTTTTTTTCGCTAAAAAAATCGCTTATTTTTCGGTTCTAAAAAAACAAAATCAATCAAAATATCCTTCGATCAAGTACACCACTATGGTACGTAGAGTGGAGATTGTCAGAATAATCAACTTCAGACGGTACGAAAGTGACTAGGGCTCAAGAGCCCAGCCTAACGTGAGAGAATGCTTATAGATGCGGAGTACAGATGTCGCAACGGTTACTTTCGTCGATAATTCGCCGTTTACAGATTTGGTGACAGTGGTTCTCAACTAAATAGAGATATCCGAATACGAGACTTGTTTTTAATGTAAGCGACGTTATTCCTTCGCAAATGACCATTTTGGAGGGCTTGTTCTTAATTTTTATTATTAAAAGGGTTATACATTGCAATAATCTGGAGCGATTAGCTTATTTTGACAATAATTAATAAATATTAATAAGTAAATGAACAGAATAAAAAAAAATGTAGCTATAATTATTATTATTAATAATAATAATAATAATAATAATAATCATTTTACTATTAATCAATATCAATAATTATAATAATTGTTGTTATAAATGTTTTATTTCTTTATTTATTATATTTGATACTATATTTTTGTTCGTGCGTATGACCGAACAAATGATGTGAGGGGGAAGGATGCACGGAACACTCAAGTATTATGTATATGTATATATTTGTGAGATTCTTAGGTCAATTTTTCAATGAATAAATAATAACAAATCGTAATGACATCTGGATTTTACTATTTTGTTTCAACATACTTTATCAGAACAATGACTGCTGGGTTTCAGCTTTCAATATTTAATAATAAAAAGATAATTTTATTTATTTAAAATAAAGCTGGATAGTTGAAAAACAAATATTAATATATAGATAGGGTAAAACACCCAGTCGCCAGCCATGTACCAGTAGTCGGCCTTGTATGAGTAGGCAGACCGTGGAAGATGTCTTCGGCACTCTTCCCACTCATACAAAGTATGGACAGAGACCGACTACTGGTACATGGCAGGCGACTGAGTATTTTACCCTACACAAAGTTGTTTACCCGAAGCGGGACATTATATAAATTTCGTGGAGGATTGTTTAAATTTTGATAGCAACGCGGCTATTGTTGTTAAATATTAAGAAAAATTTTAAACCATAGTTTTCTACTCCGTAAAACTTCAAGTGAAATGTCAAGCGGCCCTGATAAGCATGTACCATTTTCCGCCGATAATTTTCAAATACATCCGTAGCAGAATGAGTAAGAGCTAGACTCACATCCCAAGGGTGGTGAGATCGATTCCACCCTCGGGCAACTTTTTTTTATAATGTAACGAATTCGAATAAATAGTAATATGCGAATAATTATTTTTCTTTAATTATTAAAGAAATGAATTATTATTAACTGATTATTATTAATTATTGATTTTTTTATGCTCCTTTCATGTAGTTAGTATATGCGAATAATTGATTCTGTATTGAATTTTTCGACAAATCTAATTATTCGCATAACTAACATGAAATACAATATAACGCAGAGCGAAAATGAATATGTGCCTATTTTACATTGTACTAATAAATGATTATATTGTTATTAAATATTCAGAAAAATTTCACTTCTAGACTACTAAATTAATTTTAGGCTAATATACAGACTAGGCTAGACCAACAAGAATTGAAAAACGTACTAAATATACAAAAAGCGTACTAACGTACTAAATACTTTAAAACCGTATTAGATTAAGTACAATATAGTACGTGTTTAAATAAATACTTATATTGTTGTTGAATATTCAGAAAATTTTAACTAGTAGACTACTAGACTAATTCTAGACTAATAGAATAGTAGACTAGGCTAGACTCATAAATTTAGTACAATCAAGAACATTTTAAGGTGTTTAATACGTCGGTACGCATTTTATAAATCTAATAAGTTTTTTAGTTTCTATTAATCTATTTTAGTCTATTAGTCTATTAGTTTAATAGTGAAATTTTTCTTAATATTTAACAACAATATAATCGTTTAATTCGAATAATTGAATAGAATCAATTATTCGCATATCTAACTATATGAAAGAAACACCAGAAAATAATAATTAATTTATTTAATTATTAAAGAAAAATAATTATTCGCACATTACTATTTATTTACATTCGCTACATTAAAAAAAAAAAAAGTTGCCCGAGGGTGGAATCGATCTCACCACCTTCGGGATATGAGTCTTACTCATTCTGTTGCGGATGTATTTAAAAATTATCGGTGGAAAATGGTGCATGCTTATCAGGGCCGCTTGACATTTTATTTTATTTGAACGCGGCTATTGTTGTTAAATATATGAAAAATTTTAAACCACAGTTTTCTACTCCGTAAAACTTCAAATAAAATGTCAAGCGGCCCTGATAAGCATGTACCATTTTCCACCGGTAATTTTCAAATACATCCGCAACAGAATGAGTAACAGCTAGACTCATATCCCGAAGGTGGTGAGATCGATTCCACCCTCGGGCAACTTTCTTTTTTATAATATAACGAATGTGAACAAATAGTAATGTGCGAATAATTATTTTTCTTTAAAATTAAATTAATTAATTATTATTTCTAATTCCTATTTTCTGGTGTTTCTTTCATATAGTTAGATATGCAAATAATTGATTTTATTCAATTATTCGAATTAAACGATTATATTGTTGTTAAATATTAAGAAAAATTTCACTATTAAACTAATAGACTAATAGACTAAAGTAGATTACAGAGATCGGCAAAACAAAAATTCCATTTTTTTATTTTCAAATTAACTTAAAAAGGGTAATACAAAAATTACAAGTACTAATTATTAAAAAAATTGAAAATGTATCAAACAACATTACAAAATGCTCTAAAAAAAATGCAAAGTGAAAGAATTGTTAATTATTGAAAGAAAACTATTTTTTTCAGAAGATAATACGAATTGATGAAAAAATTGATATTCAAAAAAAAAAAATTGTCAATTACCTAAACAATTGAACATTGCAAAAAACATATTTTCAATTGACCGAAAAAAAAAAATATTAAAAGAAGTATTCTTCTTTTAATATTTTTTTTTTGAATTTTGAATTGACCGCGAAAAAATAATGGAAGAAAAGAAGATTGCTAAATGACCGAAAAGAAATAATGGACGAAAAATAGATTTCTAATTGACGGGAAAATAATAATTGGGAAAAAAATATTGCTAATTGGTTGCAAAATACTAATTTGAAAAAAAATATTTTGAATTGATTGAAAAATAATAATTAGGAAAGAAATATTACTAATTAATTGCGAAATAATAATTTGAAAAAAAATATTTTTACTTGATTGAAAAATAATAATTAGAAAAAAAATATTTCTAATTAGCTGAAAAAAAAATAATCGGAACCAAAAATATATTCAATTACCTGAAAACAATGAAAATTACGCAAAATAATATTACTTATTACCAGAAACATTTTCAATTAACGAGAAAATGGCAGGGATACAACTCTATTCTTTATATCTCTATTCTTAAATAACTCTATGCTGCACATCTCTATTCCTCTACATCTCTATTCTTAAATATCTCTATTCTGAATAACTCTGTGGTTAATTAAACTGTATTCGTAAATAACTCTATTCTTAAATATCTCTATGCGTAATTATCTCTATTCCTGAACATCTCTATGCTTAAATATCTCTATTCGTAAATATCTCTTATCTCCTACATCTCTATTCTTATATATCTCTATTCTTAAATATGGTTAAAGACAACTCTATTCTGATACATCTCTATTCCAACTCATGTCCATTCCAAGACATCTCTATGCTTGATAAAAATAATTGACAATCAAGCTGTATATTATGATAAATTATCGGCGGTCGAAATAGTAGAGCGAATAAAATTTTATAGGCTGATCGACTAAGAAATTGAACTCTCAGATCTTGGCATAACTATTACATGTTTTTGTAAAATTTAAATTATTTAATTGAATATTATTATGTATTTTAATGATCATAGCAATTGCATTTGAAGAGAGAGAATCAATGTTTCGGCGGTATTTCGACCTGTTCATAGAATCATAGAATCATAGCGTGGTGAGTTAATGCAAAATCTCAAGTATCGATACTCACCACGCTATGATTCTATGATTGTATGAACAGGTCGAAATACTGCTGAAACATTTATTCTGTCTCTTCAAATGCAATTGTTATGATCATTAAAATACATAATATTCAAATAAATAATTTAAATTTTACAAAAACATGTAATAGTTATGCCAAGATCTGAGAGTTCAATTTCTTAGTCGATCAGCCTATAAAATTTTATTCGCTCTACTATTTCGACCGCCGATAATTTATCATAATATACAGCTTGATTGTCAATTATTTTTATCAAGCATAGAGATGTCTTGGAATGGAGATGAGTTGGAATAGAGATGTATCAGAATAGAGTTGTCTTTAACCATATTTAAGAATAGAGATATATAAGAATAGAGATGTAGAAGATAAGAGATATTTACGAATAGAGATATTTAAGCATAGAGATGTTCAGGAATAGAGATAATTACGCATAGAGATATTTAAGAATAGAGTTATTTACGAATACAGTTTAATTAACCAAAGAGTTATTCAGAATAGAGATATTTAAGAATAGAGATGTAGAGGAATAGAGATGTGCAGCATAGAGTTTTTAAGAATAGAGATATAAAGAATAGAGTTGTATCCCTGCCGAAAAAATTAGTAATGTGGGGGAAAAAATGAATAAAAAATATATAATTCCTACGAATCCAAGGATGCATACATCTTTACATGAATTGCCGATGAACAGACGGGCAGAAGGATAGTTAAATGTTGTTGTTTTTTTTTTAATGTCCCTGCGGGGTATGCTCTTGCGGCTTTTTACGAGCCCATCCCATCACTTCCTGTTCCTGTTCCTGTGAAACCCCCCCAGAGTGTAGCCCACAGCCACTCTTTCCTAATCCACTACTGTATCGCATTTGTACGAGGGCTATTCAACCAAGTATTGACCTCGCCTGCTTAACTTTGGAGATCGCTCAAGCCACACACCGACCACGCACCCATCGCTGTCGGTCGGATGGTTAAATATGTAAGGTGTAAAGTGAATGCCTGAAAATATAAATGGACCGACGAATGAATAAATGGATGAATGTATGGTCTATGTGCGTGTGGGCGGGGCCAAACATTTGTGGACTGTAACGCTCGCAGTGGGGGTGGGGGTTAATATGTAGAATAACCAAATTGTAGAACGGTTAATATTTTGAAATTTTAGTATTCATAACATTCGATTATCGAAAAATAAGAAATTCGAAGTTTATATTTTCGATAGTATATTAAGTTGAATGCGTATTTGATGTAATATTTTTTCTTTGATCGCGCATTTATTCGAAAATGTATATTCAGACTGTGTATACTTCAAATGCAGATAATATAGATTGTCCTAATGTAAGAAGTTTATATTTTCTAAATTCGAAATGGAGAGCAATTCTTTTATTGAGAGACCAAAATATATAGTATGAATAATTCGAAAGTGAATTTTTCGAATGACTAAAAATTAGAAGTACAGAATAGCGAATGTTGTGAAGCACGATGAATGACAAGCAATACTTTACAGCCCAGAGGCTCTCGCTATTTCGACCGTTCGACTTTCTGGTGTTTCGCTATTTTGACCACATTAATATTTTGTCTTTCGTTAAAATATTTTTGAATTTGTGAATATTCATAATATTGCCGATTTCAGTATTTGACGACTCGAATGCGTAATAGTCGAACTTTTGTAAAATCGCTATTCCAGCCTTCGTCATTTGGGCTACTATTATATTTTGTTTTTGACGTAAATATACTTCGAACTCTTTAATTTCTCATTTTTTTATTTCCAGCATAAAAGCTATATTAGAATTAACCTGTCTACATACTACAATTCTTCAATTTAAAAATTCGCAGTTTTAGCCGTTCGAAGTTTTAATCATTTGAAAATCTTACTCCCACCCTCGCAGTGGCGAAATGAGAAAACGGCTGCAGCCCTATCTCATATGTTTAAACACGGTTCCTGTCCCCATTTTCGTAAATATCACATGAAATCGTGGTAAAAAATATTATTATTGAAATTAACGAAGTTCACCAATTGTTAACATTTTTATACGAGTAATTTGGAGAGATCAACAAAATAAAAATTATTATTGTTCATTTTCAAATTAATCCCAAAAAATAATAAAAAAATTATAAATACTAATTAATGAACAAATTAAAAATGTGTTGAGCGACATTACACAATGCTTTAAAAATAAAATGCAAAAACAACGAATTGTTAACTATAAAATAAAAAATATTATTTGAAAAGGTATTACAAATTGATGAAAAATTGATATTCGCAAAAAAAATATTGTCAATTACTTGAAAAATTAAGAATGGCAAAAACCATATTTTCAATTGACCGAAACTAAATAATGAACGAAAAATAGATTTCTAATTGGCGGAAAAAAAATTTAGAAAAAAAGATTTCTGATTAGCCGAAAAATGATAATTAGTAAAAGAATATTTCTAATTGCCTGAGAAAAATGAAAATTAAGTAAAATAACATCATTAATCACCATAAAAATCGAAATGAGATAAAAGCATCTTCTTCGTTACTGCAAAAATGAGAATGATAGGAATCCAATATTTAATTGTGGAGAAAATTAGCAATGTGGGAAAAACAAATAATTAAATATATATAACCTACACGAAACCAAGGATATACACATCTTTGCATGCATGAACGATGAATGAACGACAGATGGATGGTTAAATATATGAGGCATACGTGGAAGGCTGTACAGAATGAACGGAGCGATGAATAGCAAGGAACTGTTAGAGCTACGATCGATTCTCTTCTAGTTTTGTTTGTTTGCAAACACATTTTTTTTACTCGGTGCATTTGAGGAACAAGCAACGTGTTGTTATTTATTTCTATTAGCGTGGGCTTCCATTAAAACGGGTATACCGAAATTTTCGACTTTGAGACGGTTATATTTGAGCAAAAGAACATTGTTGCGTAGTGAAGTGAAAGTGTATGGAATTTCAAAAAAATTTGTTTCACAACTGGATGAAGATTGAGGGATTCAATCCTATCGTCGTACGGATTTGTTATAATTCCATTAGATGACGAAATCGGTTTATTTACATTTTCCTGGCTAGAGGACATTTCGGTGGCAGATTCGATGCTCGTCGTCGGCATTAACTTTGTAATTTCAGATTTGAAATTGATGAAATGAATAACCAACACCACATTAAATTGGGAATTCATATGAAAAATTAAATAACCGATTAATCAATGTAATGAGAATGTTAGTAGTATTTCTAATTTCCTACATTTCACGGATTAATGAAAAAATGCTTGAAACTAATAATTAAGAAAATCACCTATTACCGATTTTTTCTGTATATCTTAAAAACTGATTTTTGAAAAACGAGTTTGAATAAAATATTCGATATGAGCCATTGATTAGAAGAATTGTGGTTTCTAGGAAATTGTTTACTCAAAAAACCGATTATTACATTTTTGGCGAATTTGGTTTTTGATGAGATGATAAATTAAATGAAATGATTATATCTCTTTCCCCCATATTTGTTAAATTAGCGAACTGAACGAAAAAATATTAAAAAATGAATGAGGAAAAAAAATTGGTGATTCGATTACTGGAGTAAATATATAATAGTAAATATATACACGATATAAAATTCAGGATTTATATTTGATATGATATAAAGAAAATGCGAGTCATATATATGTATTAAGAGCTGCGGCAGTGACTCGAAGCAAAATATTAAATAATGCCGCCGCGAGCTCGTATTATAAATATAAATTACGTATCTATTCTGTTGACTTTACTTTTTATGAATTTAAGAAATGCCAAATTGTTAACTCCAAAAGCAGAAATGTGTCGATTTTATTATCAGATTTCAATTTCAAAAATTATTTCTTAAGAAATTCGAATTGTAAAATGTACGTGAAAAAAACGGGGAACAAAAACATTTCTTATCGAAATTCTAGAATGACAAATTAGTAAAACCGACATTGGAAATGAAGAGTTGGTCAATTCGACATTTCTATCAAGAAGTTTTCTCCAAAAAAAAGGAAAGAGTTTTCAATTATGATTTCTGAAAAAAATAATGGGTCGAGTGATAACTCTAACGATTAGAAATTTTTATAATTTTAATTTGGAAGTAAAAAATTATCATACGTTTGTATACAAATTTTTTTTACAAACATCTTTTTTTTATTCATGAAAATACGTATGTATATATTTACGAAATGGCCTGGTATTATAGCTTGAACTCTTGCCGCATGTAGCATAGATTCACGGGATCTTCGGGAGCGCTGCGTGCGGCTAGCGCAAGAATTATCGCTCACTTCGAACGCTTATTTTAACACACCCGAACATTCAGCCACCGTTCAGTTACGAAAGGAAACTATTGAAAATAAATATTAAAATAAAAATCGTTGTTTGAAAATTGATTAATCTGAAGAATAAAAATGCACTGAGCAAGAACAAATAAGTATTCGTTAATATTTTGTTTGATTACTTGTTTTATCCACGAAAATCTCGAAGCGTCACTCCAGCATCGTGCATCCCACCAAAAAAATCAAGGACGTTCTACAATGATTATTTTCTGAGAAACTCGATGTGAGGTTTTTCAATGCATATCTCAATTCAAAATTCATTTAAATAATTTGTTCATGCCCAAAAGGAAAATGATATTTCATTCCAAAACTGGAATTATAAAAATTTCGATTGGTTACATTTAACCATTGATCGACTATTTTTTCGAAAACCACGAGTGAACAATTTTTTTTTTTCGTAGCACATTTTTTAATAGAAATGTCAGATGTCGTATCGAAATATAAACATATCCGTATATAATTGTAATATAGCCTCGTATTATAGCTTCCACTCGAGCAGCATAAAGTAGTATAGATTCGCGTTATATTTTGTGGCGCTGCGTGTGGCTCGCGCGAGAACTATCGTTCACTTCGAAGACTTGTTGTAACATTCGGACATTCCGTTACCATTCAATTAGAAAAGTCATGTAGTCGAAATAAACATTGAAAACAAAACATGATTGTTTAAAAGCCGATTGTTTTGAAAAATAAAAATGCACTAAGTACCAATAAATGGACATTCATTGATATTCAACCCGATCACTCGTTTCTTTAGTGAAAATCTTATAGCGTTACCCGAGCGCCACGCATCTTTCTGAAAAAGTGAAGGTCATTCCGAGAAAATTATTTTCAGAGAATATCGAGGTAATATTTTTCAACGCATGTCTCAATCTGTAATTAATATAAACAATTATTTCACGCATAAACAATTATTAATTTTTTTCTCCGAAATTGAAATTATAAAAATTTCTTTGTGATAAATTTACATATCGACCTTCCAGAATTCATAATAGAAAATTCTCGCTTTCTTTGTTGTAGAACATTTTTCAATAGAAATTTCGAATTAAAAAACTTTTCGTTTCCAATGTCGTTTTTTCAATTTTTTACCCTAGGATTAAAAAAAAAATATTGTCGCTATATCTTTTCCCCGTACACTTTTTAATTCGATTTTGGAACAAATAATTTTTGCAAACTAATTCAACAAAAAATGTGATGCTCCTGTTTTTGCAGTAAACAATATGTCATTTATGAAAAACAAGATATAAAGTCAGCACAACAGAGTCGCAATGTGTATTTTATACGATCAATATACATATATGATTCACACTTATTTATATCATAAAATGTATATTACGAATTATATAACAAAATATAAATTATGAATTTGCTATCTTGAGTTGTTTTTCATGAGTTAGATCAATGACGAATTGTTTACTCCAAAAATCGGATTATCATATTTTGTTCTTAATTTGTTTTTTTTTAAATTTTTTCAAGCAGATCTTTGATTTAACAACTGTGTGAGGTAATTAAGTTATTAATTAAAATGATGATGTTTTATTATTTATTGATTATTACGTTATTTATTACATTACCGATTATTACATTATTTAAAATGTAATAATCGGATTTTCTGGTTAAAAAATCTGTTGAATTTCACACTTGTAAAAAATAAAATTAAGATAAAAAATTCGTAATTTATTTCATACGGTATCAATATACATACATAACTCGCGTTTATTTGTATTATCAAATATAAATAATTAATTTATATCTAATACATTTAAGTCTTTGCGCAAAACACATTGGAAAGCCAAAGTATTGACTTTACGATACGATTTTTACGATTTTGGGATCAAACCGTACGTTGTTTCATGAACTCATATGATATAACCCCGAAATACATTTTTGATTCACAATTTGTAACATGAATTTATTTAAAAAATAATCATTTATTAATATTATAAAATATAAATTATAAAATCATCTTGAGGTTATTTTTCATGAATTTAAGGAACGACAATTAGTCTACATTCAACATCGGCTTAAATCGATTTTTTTCTCCAATATCGTTTTTTTAGGAATCACTAACATATACAAAATAGATACTAACATAGATACTAACATACTAAATAGATACTAACATACTAGAATCACTAACATATACCCAATAGATAATTTCCATAATTAAAAGTTTCGAGTGTTTTTTTTTCGATCCAGATCAGAATAGGAAATACGACAATTATTAAAATGGCAGTTAAATTTTGTAATGATTAGTTATGTTATGGGTAAATGTCGGGAAAGTAACCCCACCCTTTTAGCATGTTATTAATTTACCATTTTACATTTACCATGTTATCAATTTTAATCCTGAAATTACAAAGACAATGCCGTCGAGCGACGAATCTGACACTGAAGTGTCCTCAAGCCAGGGCAATGCAAACGGACCGAGATCCAGTACTTCTAAACCCAATCGGCTACGGATAGGTGATTTACAAAATGCAACAGAAATTAAAAAAGAGCTGCTGACGGAATGTAATCGCCGGGCGTACCTGGACAGTAAATTTTTCTCTCCCGATTTAAATAATTTGTCTTTGGATGGCAATGTTGTGTCATTTTGCCAGCTTTGCCCAGCAAAATCTAGAATAAAAAGGACTATTAGTGGCTTTTTGAAAGTTTCATCAAATTACAGCCAGCATATTAAGGTGAATATATCCTATTTAATTTTCGAATTACTGTCAGTTGATTTCAAGATAGCCACGACAATTTCATTTTATATACGTTTACTCGGATCTCCGATTTTATAATATCATAACATGAAATAATTCTACAGTTATTTAAAAAAATATTGCCTGTTATACATTTTTGTTTCTTTAGACGGTTCATGGCGAAAAATTGGAGGAATATAAAAACTACGTCCAAACAAAAAAGAATAAAAATAACGATGATGAAAAAAGCAACTGTAAAACGTATTGTACGTTTTCTCAAGCGATATTTGAAGCAAAATTTTGATACTATCAGGAAAAGAGCACCCCAAGACTTTTTTAAACAACTTTTTAAATTTATTATACCAGAACTAAAGAGGAGAAGCAAAAAAACACAGCACTCTACTATCCCAACAGAATTCAAAAATTTTCGATGTATCCAATGAGTTTCGAAGACAGCAATTTCGATCCTATTCAGAAATGAGCAGCTAAAGACTTTTGTAACAAATTTTACAATCCATATGCCACAGTCAGAGCCGAAAAGTGGAAATACTTGGCACACATGACGCTTTACAGAAATTTCAAAATTTGCAGATATCCGTTGCATTCCAATGATACAAATTTTGATACTATCGGAAAAAGAGCACCTGAAGACTTCCTGAAACAACTTTTTGAAATTTATTATGACGCACTTAAGGGGACCGTATGGTCTAGAACACGAAAATTTCACCTATTTTCACGATTTTTTTTTTGCCTTAAAAAATTTAAAAATCGATGTTTTAACTTTTCGGGTTTATTACTACCTTTATTAAGTATACAAAAAAATTTTTTTTTAATTTTAAAAACAGTGTTTATTATCATATAATTGGCATTGAAGACGACCCTCTCGAAAAATCCGACCCGGACGGTGAAGATCGATCCGAGACTTCTACTCATCTGAAACACAAAATTCAAGAAGATTCTTAATCAGAAAGAGTGCAGTTATGGTCGGGACTAGAACAAATCGAAAAAATTAAAAATTGACAAAATGGCGCGCTTTTGAAAAAAAATTCGTAAAATCGGGTTTTTTTTCACTAGTTTTTTAGTATAAACAATAAGAAATTATTTAAATAAAATTATGATTGTAGTTCCGACGATAGCCATACATGTTGTGAACAACATATCCAAATTTCAAGTGATTCGGTTGAATAGTTTTTTTGTTTTCACCTGCGCAGTGCCGAAAAAAGTCGTTTCGAGATAAATGAGTTTAAAGTTTGAGGTACAGATATTTTCAAAAATTGAGCAAATTTTGAATACTTACAGTTAATCCGCGATTCCGGCACCATATAGGATTCCTTCGGAACGTTCATAATTCAAGATTTCCTCACTCCTTTCATTTCTTCGAGCTGTCCGAGCCTCTTTGGAGTTGTCCGTGCTCCTACGGTTGGCGCTCGATACTCGCAGCTCGTCTCGGTTTTGCGCTAGTTGCTCCGCTTGTGGCCCGATTGTTATGCCCATGGTCTCCATTATTTTCAATAGGGATGCAAATCCTTCATTGAATATGCAAGCGGAAATGTGAGTGGCAATATCAATGATTTTTTTTCCGGCAAACAGATGTTTCGGCGCAAGGTGCCACACGCAAGCATTGAAACTTTCGTTATTGTTCTGCGTATTACTGCCAATACACCTTTCCAATAAAGTCTCTGCTGTCAATTCTTCATAAATTGGTTTTAATATCTCTTGTGCTTCATCGCACAGAGCAGGTGGGTGCTCGTAGGTGTCTAAAGTACCTGCAGCCTCACTTTGACGCCACTTGCACCACGATTCGGAACCTGGAGGACAGTACGAGTGTTGCGGATTTTCATCTGTTGAAATTTTGTGATAATATGCTGCCCATATTTCACTTCTCATCCCTTCAGTCGAATCTGAATTACGTCTAATTGCTAGACCGTAATAAGTTGACAGCTCTTGCAATAATTTATTCGTCAATTGTTGACGCTTCGGTGTTTTATTTATCGATTTCCGCTGTGTCTTTTTTCCCTCTTCTTTTTCTGTCAATTTCTTTGTTGCTTTCTTTATTTGTGCATGTTTTTTTTTCGCATCAACAGCACGTTTGTACAAACGTTTTTTAACATGCAAAACACATTCTTTTTTGCAAACTAAAAAATCATCCCCGTAAGGCTTTGTGTCCAATAAGGCTTTGAACGTTTTCGTGTCGCGGACCGCTCTCTACCTGCGTTATGGGCTGTAGAAGCTGTAATATTGAGAATTTCCGCATGAAAATTTCACAGTATATTCTTGAGATACTATACTTTCGACATATCGAAAAAAAAAAAATCGATTTTTTCAAATTTCTAGACCATACGGTCCCCTTAAAGAAGAAAAGCAAAAGAACATAGTGCACATTAGGTCTAACAAAATTCAGAAATTTTGGATGTCTCCATGACGATTCGCAGACAAAAATTTTGATCGTATCAATAAATGAGCAGCCGAAGACTTTTTATAATGAATTTTTCAATTAATAATGCCACAATCACAGACAAAAAGTGGAAATACTCAGCATACATGTCATTTCATAAAGTTGTCAAACTTATTAGGTGCCCGCTGTATCTGAATGATACAAATTTTGATACCATCAGAAAAAGATCACCCGAAGACTTTTTAAAACAACTTTTTGAATTTATTATGCCACAACCGAAGCGGAAAATAACTTAGCATACACTGGGCCATAAAATGTCTTAAAGTTCGGATGTACCCATTGCGTCACAATGACAGACATTTCTATCCTATCCATTGTGACGTTGTAATTTTGTCCACGTCACATAAAGTAAAAAATCGGCACGGTACAGGAGAACATGTCTACTTTCGTCGCAGAATTTCTCTCGAGCAAAATCCAGAAGGGCCAAATGCGAGCGTATTTCCGTATTATTAATTTTATTGTGTATTATTTTTATTATGAACTATGTACGAGCGAGGGACGGTTTCATTCGGCGAGAACATCGATTCAGAGAACGTTGTGAGGGAAGGCTTAAAGGCATCAAGGTCAACATCGAGAAAGCGCGAAATTTCATATCAAGCGAGGGTCGCTAACTCAAAGCCCTCACCCGGAGCTGTCGAACTCGAGACGCGTCCAGTAGCATCGGGATCATTCGTCAATTTCCGTCAATACCGAGGTTCAACGTCGGTCAACGTCGCGCTCAGCCGAAATTCAAATAAGAAATTATGATTATTATCGGCAATCATCGAAAGGCGAGCGAAGGTTCGAGAACTATTGAGATTCCCGCGAGTAGGCGAAGGGTGGGCGGTTAGGACCCTAGTCCGCGTAATCGCGCTTTCGTTAATTGTCGAAGACTTTCGTTTTGGACACCACTGAGAAGAGACGTCTTCTTCTGAGCCGTCGCCAACCCGATTAAGAATACGACGTTACCGGAATTATCGAGGGGAAATTTTCCGTGGTCCTTTTCCGGATTTCCACCTACTGAAACTGTAGCGGTGAGCCGTAGTCTCGCTTTGAATTTTGTGTATTTTTGTGTTAGAGATATCTCGATTTTTGTGTTGAAGAATTACCGTTAAAAAGCGATATTGTTTCGGGGTACGTTCGTGCTTGGGGAGGTTTTGATCAAGTCTTGTCTCGCGTTATAACACCTGCCGTGAATATTTAGTTGGACTAATTATCGAATTGCCGAGAGGGATTCAAATTTTCTTTCGTCCAAACTGATATCTCATTGGATTAGTTTCGAATTGCTGAGAGGTATTCAAATTGTTTTTTTTGTCCAAGCGGAATGTCCATAATTTAAGGAGAGTAAAATTATCCAGCGTTCATCTTATCGTTAAGAGAAATTCGTTAGGGAGTGGCCTGAACGATATTAAGTTGGGATAAGTTGAGAGTGAATGTTTGGTAATTCTATTTGTGAATGTTGTAAATGTTTATTGAATGTGATGATTAACGAAATGGAATCTATTTATTGTAACTGAAATATTCTATAAGAAAAATATCGATAGAAGGAAAATGTAAATTATATTTTATATTTTTTTTCGGAAATTTTATTTATCATAACAATTTAAGTTTACATTTATTTTTCATAATTAACTTTTTGTTCTTTAATAAATTAGTAAATGTGTAATTCCGGAATGTCGATATGGTGTGATTTATTCTGTATACTTCTTTGACCTCGCCCCTCTACCATCATCGGGATAAACTGCTATTGCCGGAAAATACCTTCATTCGTGCTCGATAATTTCGTATAAATTTGTTTAAGAGAAATCTTAAACTGGCGCCCAGGCTTTATCGAGAGCGAATGTTAATTTGAGCGTTTAGACGGGAAAAAGCGTTACACCATAAATGGGCAAGAAATTAGTTTTTGTAACAAATTTTTCAATTCATGTTGTCGCAATCAAAGCGAAGAAGTAGAAACACATAGCACACATATTGTCCAATAAAATGATGAAACTTCGAATGGATCCTTGATCTTGGTATGCGTACCAATGAGATGAAAAAAGGGACCGAAAGACACAACCAAACTGAATAAAGAAAAATACGACAACTTATTAAGGGGTTTCGGTACAATTCTATTATTTCCAAGCAAAGCACCAACTTCACATAATAATATTTCATCGATGAATAAATGAATAATTAATAAACCATGTAGACGAATTATTTAATTTTTGGATACCGGAATTGCAATAGTATACTTAGTGGTTTGGCAGTTTTTCAATTAGTTTTCAACATTTTTTCTCAGTATTCCATTCGTAAAACTGTCGTTCACCAATGTCCGTAGGCATTTCAACATGTTAAAAAGTTTTTTTGATATTTAATTTAAAAAAACCGGTGTAGACGATCGATTTAAAATTTGGACGACACATTCAGTATATGTCAAAGAATATACGGTGTAAATTTGTAGTAAAATGGTAACATTTTGCCACTTGTACCGAAACTCCTTAAAATAATAATGACACAATAAATCTAATTATCATTAATAATTAATAAATAATTATCACACATCCATTTGATTAAAGTTTTCGGTTGTTTATTTGATCGATCAAACGAGCCCGCCGAGGGCGGGCGAAGTTCGATCGAAATTATATGTACAGCCTCGTTCGAAGAGATTACAATTATGTAGTGACTCTCGAGTCCACTAGATGGCCACAACGTATAGAGTGAAAAAGTAAAAAATGAAGAGTTGGGGTTATAGGCCCCGCTCGTGGCGTCCCATCCACTGCTACTTCATATGCTTCAGAGTAAGCCAGATTGTTGTTTGAATAAAATAGAGATTGGGATTTAATTTCTCATTCAGGGTGGGTTATGATCTCTTCGAACGAGGCTGTACATATAATTTCGAGCGAACTTCGCCCGCCGTCGGCGGGCTCGTTTGACCAATCAGTTATATTTCCCGCCTCGTTCTCGAGATTACAATTACGTAGTTGTTATTTAGAACAAACAACAATCCATCTTCGCGGTTGCCGAAACCATTTGTTTTTATTCAAAAAATCTTATACATCTATTGAATGAACACAAGATATAATATATATGATGCAAATCATAAATGTCGAAAAACCTCATTATATTTTTGTTTTTTTTTTCATATGGAGATATCAAAAACCGAGTTCATGAAATCAGATGTCCGCATTTGAATTGGACGATTATAATATTTAGCAAAAACTTCTGATCTCTTTGACCAGCCTGCTGTCCTTCTTATTATATCCAAAGAAATGCCTTTAACATAAGCCGCAGAAGTAGAGGCATGTCGAGTCGAATGGGCCGTAAAAATTGTGGTATCAATTCCACTCTTTTCCACCACACCTTTAATCCATCTACTGATGGTTTAAGCCCCAACCTTATTGTAAGTTTTTCTCGTTGCTAAAAACAGACTAATTTCGATTCCTCTATATTCTGCCGTTCTTTCCAAGTAAATCTGAACCGTTGAGGCGACACACAGTTCTGGTTTTTCTTTAAACTCTGGAATTATTAATAAGGGCTGGCTTTTCCCTGGGCCAGATGTCTTTATTAACTGTGTGATTAATATTTCGAGTCCTTTTGACGATCTTTTTATATTATTAATTTCAATGCAAAAAAGAGTTTGTGCTCTATCAGCTGTCGATAAAGCTAAAAGCATTACGGTTTTATTTATGAAATCCGCTAATGATAGACTTTCTAACGAATGAAGCTTTGCCAAATAATCTAAAACAATCGCGAAATCCCAAGTACCTGTATATTTCGGTGTCAAAGGTCTCAGCTTTTAAACTCCTTTAAGAAAACGCGTCATAATTGGTCTATCACCAATTTTTTCTGCGGAAATTAAAGATATAGCTGAACGAAAACAGTTCAAAGAGCCATATGAAGCTCCTTCTTTAAACTCTTCAGATAAGAAACGTAACAAGCTGTTTTCATCCAGACTGTTAAATTATGTTTTCTCTGCTTTGCAAAAATTCCACCAATGTTTCAAAGCTGACTTATATTGCTTTACTGTAGCTAGTGATAACGATGCTAAAACGATTTTTAACGCCTCTGTCGGAACTTTCTGTCGTCTAAATGCCTTCCTAAGACCCTTGTCGCTATTAAAGTGATGTCCTCGGCCTTGGGATGTACGATTGATCTGCACGGTAAATATAATAAGTTATTATTTGGACCAAGTACAATTTGTTCTCCCACAGAGAGAGATTTAAACAACGGATACCAGACTTGATTTGGCTAATCAGGCACCACTAGAATTCCTTCTGCTCCCTCTCCTGTAATTTTAGCAAGTACTTTGAGTATCACCGAAAAAGGCGGAAACGCATAAAAATTCAAACTCGACCAATTTATTGTAAAGGCATCGATCATTGTCGTTCCTGCCTCCGGAAACCAGGAGCAATATTGTTTACATTTTTTATTTAGACTGGATGCGAACAAGTCAATATCTGGATCACCAAATGTCTCAACAATCACGGTGAAAGCTTTTGGATTGAGTGCCCATTCTGTAACAAAGTTTTTCTGTCTAGATAACTCGTCTGCCTCCACGTTCCGTTCTGGCAGAATAAATGAGGCTAACAGGAAAATATTTCTTTTTTCTGCCCATTGCCAAATTTTTCGAGCTAACGCATTATATTTTGGGTATCTTCTACCTCCCATCTTATTCACATACGCAATCGCGGTTGTGTTGTCTATGCGAAGCAAAATCTAACAATCTCGTCTGTTACTAGCCAATTCCTGAAGCCCTAGCCACACCGTTCTTTATAATTAATTCTTCTTTATTCTTTATAATTAGTTCTTTATAATTAATATGCCATCTCGCTTGGCTTTCAGACCAAAAACCATAAATCTTTTGATTGCCATTGACAGCTCCCCAACCTGTGTTGGAAGCATCGGTAAAAATGGTTGTTTGAAAATTACCTGATTTTATAGTGCTAAAACCTTCCTTTAAGTGAGCTTTCCACCAATCTAGATCTGGGCTAATTGACCGCGGAATTGTTACCTTTGCATTATAACTTCCATTGTTCGCTATTAAAGCCAAAGACTTTTCTCTTTCCATCCTCTTTGTATAAATCCAACCGTATTCGATCGCCAAGCATGCAGCTACAAGTTTGGCTATGATTTCGGAAAATTCTCTGATGGAACATTGTTTTAACAACTCGAATTCTTTTATTGACTTCAATAACTTCTCTCTTTTCTCTTCAGTTAATTCGATCGAGAATCTTTCTGAATCCAAAATAAAGCCTAAGTATTTGCATCTTGTCGAAGGATCTATGTGGTTCTTTTTTTCGTTAACTAAGAAACCTAAAAGCTTTAACAATTTTTTCCTTTCGCCGATATTTTTTCTACACTTGTCTGCATTCTCTTCTACGCACAGCATGTCATAGAGGTAAATCACCGATGAAAAACCTCTCATTCTCAAAGAACGAACAACCGGCTTCATAATCTTGGTAAAGATAAACGGAGCCATAGATAAACCAAAAGGCAGACACGTAAATTGAAATAATTGACCTTCGAACTCAAATCTTAAAAATGTTCTACTCTCTTTCTCTATTCGAATCAAATAATACGCGTCTTGCAAGTCCAAGGTACACATGCACACACCTGGAAATATTAGTTTAGCTGCAGTCTGATGTCTTCTAACTTAAAGTGAGGAGCTTTAATGAATTCGTTCAATTTTTTAAGATTTAAGATAAAACGAAAAGAGCCGTCTGGCTTTGATACTAGGAAATATGACGACAAAAACTGATATTTGCTTGTTTTGCACTTCTCAATTGCATTTTTCTCTATTAACATGTTTATGGCTTGTTGGTAGTCAATAATATGAGCAGTTGGAATTTGCACTCGTGGGGCCTGGTGTTGAAAAGGCATCTCAATAAAATCAAGTCTGTAACCTTTGATAACATTCAAGACAAAATTGTCCTTCGTAATTTGACGCCAAATATCCAGAAAATTACTTAATCTACCCGCACATACTCTCTCATTTATTTCCTCGGTTATCTCTGAGTCGTTACTTTGTTGTTGTAGACCTGTTGTTTTCCTCTGAATGGTAATCTTTGTCGGCCCTGCACGTCTGCACGAGAATAGCCCGCGTAGCTGGAAAAAGTTCTCTTCCCCCTGCGGGCTTCGGAAATTTAAATAACTGCCTGTCTTTTGACGATTTTTTCGATTGCTAGTCTTTAAATTATCCGGGTTCTTGACACTTCGACCCATTTTTTCCAACGCTTTCGTCTCCTTGATGTTTTCAGTCAATTTTTTTCCGAATAAATCGGTGTCTGATTTGGTTTTTTCCAACAAGTCTCTAAATTGCTCGGATACACCTGGTAGAATCAGCGCTTTTCTTGACTTGTTTATTTGGAAATGAGTATTGGCAATAAGCTTTGCAGCGTCATTAAGATTTCCCAAAAAAGCCAATTTATCTATGCTCTCTGGTTCATCCAGCAAAGTGGAAACTGCTGTCCCAAGAGCCATTAAAGCTGAGCCAGCTGCTTCTTGACATTTTGTTGCATATCTGTCTCGACGGACTGAAGATTTTGACATTGCTGCTGCTATTACTTGATCCCGTGAGTTCTTTCCGTGTATTCCGTGAGGATTATAAGTTCCGGTGCAATGAAGCCTTCTTTTCTCGAGTATTTTTCGAATAATTTTTGTTTCTCCTCCTGTTTCATATCTTTTTCGACCCAATGTTTCCATCGACTTGCTATCGACAAATAAAGATCAAAATCCAAAGAATTATCCAAAAAATCTTAAGAATTTCCTCGTCAAATTCTTTTTCTTTGTCGGCTAGCGTCTGTGACTGTGAGGGCAGCATTTGAACATTCTTCTCTGTGACACCAACAGAGGGAGCATTCTCTCCTGTAGAGGGCACTGTGTTCTCTTTGTCTCGATCTCCATCAGCATCATTGCATAAATCTATACCAAGGAAAAACCAGAGAAAACACAAACTAAAATGTTGTTTTCTCTACTTACCACAAATCATGAATCGAATAATGGGCTGTAATCCCCTGTATCAAAAAATTGTCTCATCTTTTATACGAACTCTCTCTCGTACGAACTTAGCTAACCTTGAGTCTGACCTGTCATGTCTGTCGTACATGCGCATCAGCTATATTGCGCCGAATTTGTCTTGTCTCTCGTACAAGCTCATCGGGCTCATAATGCGCCGCATTTGTCTTGTCTCTCGTACAAGCTCATCGGGCTCAAGATACGACCTGTTTTGCCTCCCGTGCAAACTCGTCGTAAAATAATCTTTTTTTTTTTGTATTTATGCCTACCATCAAATCCAATCTTCTCTCCATCCTCTGAGTCGCCATTGTCGTGGCCCGACTCTTCACTATCCGACGCCTCGGCCGATGAATCCTGTAGTTCTGCGATCTCCGTTTGTAATCGCCTAATCTTCTCTTCAATATCTCCAATAATAACTTGTTTTCGTTTCGACATATTGTTTTTCAATTTCACAAAAAAATAACCCCCCGAAAATCACTCTACACGAAGTTACCTCCAGCGCACAACGAAAGAATATGAAGTAGCAGTGGATGGGACGCCATGAGCGGGGCCTATAACCCCTACTCTCCGTTTTTTACTTTTTCACTCTATACGTTGTGGCCATCTAGTGGACTCGAGAGACACTAAATAATTGTAATCTCGAGAACGAGGCGGGAAATATAATTGAATTCATCAACATATGTATATACAATATTTGCATGTTCTTGCCTTATTAAGAAATAAAATTTCTGATTAAAAATAAAATGCGAAGTTATAGGTAAACGAACTTATTTTTCACGCAGCTGTGTAGTCAAAACATTTATAAATATTTTTGACACACGTATAATTTTATCGTATAAATTCAATGCGTAACACTTTTTTTTCCACTAAACATCGAAATAACTTTAATATCCACAAATTCGCATTTACCGTTTATCAACACACAGACATTTAAAGTTTTTGACTCTTATATATATATCACTGAACCTCAAAAAATCGTTTTTCCGAAATTTACACTTATGGTCCATAAGTCCTGCACTCAACACTTCCGAAACTAATAGGTTAAAACATTACCGATATTTCGAATACCATTACTTTTCTCGAATTTAGTTACCCGATTTTCGTCATTGATAAATTTTCTTTCCCGATCTTACGACGAATGCCTGTCAATGGTTATTGTCTAATCAAACTCTGCTCACACGTCCCGCACTATTTATTTTTTATTTTATCAAACTCCGTTCAGACTTTCCGTTGTACAGATACAGCGGAAAGATCACAGTCGGGACCAATCAGAAATTCGTCGTTATCGTTGCCGGAGACCGGCTTTGGTGGAAATGGGTTTTGATGGGCATCAAGAGGCCTTTGATTGTGTCGTCTGCGCGCATATACAGATACGGCAAATTCTTGAATGCAGTAGAATCGAGCATAATCCTAAGCCTGTGCAAAGTTTATTCTCAGCAATTACGCAACCAATCGTGCTGATTTTAGGCTCAATCGAAAGAGCATCGCTCAATTACCTTTGTTACAAAAGTTCGCTTTTCAAGCCGCCAAATGACTCCTAGGCTCTACAATTGGCGAAAACGTCATAAAATGTTTACCCCCACCGCCGCGAATCGCTTTATTCAGAGAAAGTATTGACTCGGCGAGCCTCGGGCCCGCATACGACAGGCTGTCAATGTACCTGTCCCGAGATTCTACCAAGTCTCTTGATTACATTTGGGAGTTCTTACAATTCCAAAAATTATAGAATAATTCGTTGTGATAAAGCATACATTAGGAAAATGATATTTCAACATAATATTTTGGAGATTTTATAAAACATCATGTAATCGCACGTACTTGGCCACATATGCTTCAGTAGATCTCTATTTATTTATCAACTTTTTGTGAACGCCCAACATCTACGAGGTTTAAATTATATCACCTCTGTACAATTTGACTTTTTTGATAAGATAATGACAGCGTTTCTCCATAAAATGTTGTATGATGAGATGGTTTTTGGTTACAGGTTTTGTAGAAAGGGATTTTTATTCCGATGACTTTGTGTTAGTTTTAGTAAATTTTTGTGGGGATTTGATTTTTGAGGGTTTGTTAATTTTTTTCTGAGGGCGGTTTTTCATAACTTATTATGATGAGTTAGTTGTTAGCGATGATTTTTCTGCGTAGGCATCTTTATATGAGCAACTTAGCGTCGGTTTTAGTACATTTTTGTGGGCATTGGTTGTTTTGTGGAAGGGATTTTACTGGAACGACTATTTGGGGGGCGTAAATGTACTTGTCTCAGGTTTTTTCACAACATTCACGCTGTATTTTGCCATTTATTTATCAACTTTTTGCGAACTCTGAACTTGAACTTTTACGAGTATTCAATAATCAAAGTTATTATGGTGAAAACTTATGTATCTATTCATCATGTAACGAAAGTGGGAGGATTATGGTTCTACAAAATTCTGTTATCGCTGACTTATTTTTTAGTTTGTTCCAAGAAATACATATAACTATTATTGGCATTCCTCGGCCAACTTTTTTCTTGATTTTAGTATCATTCGCCAAAATCCATGAAGTATCAGCTCTTAACATGCTTGTATAATGAAGAATGAAGAAACGTACCTTCGAAGATGGTTCGACCGTGATAGAATATGGCAATTTTGACTTTATATTTTTATTAGGTCCCCAATAGAATGACTTAACTTGAGAGGAAAAGTAGACAATTCAACGCAGTTTACGCTGGCCTTTTTCTCTCCCATTTTACTTGTACTATGCTTATACTACACTACATTTCCGCGAGAAATTCGACTTCTGCAAGGCGGGTTGATCTTTCCGCGAACGTGTGATGAAAGAAATATTTTCGAATCAAATACTAGAAATAATTTTCGATTCTGCTAAAAAGTGATGACGAATTTTCTGCATTTTAATGAAGCCAACTTCAACATCAACACATTTATCATTTAACATAAATATGTAACTTACTTTTGAGACTGTTCTTCTGATTGTGATTCTCGAAAGAATTAGATACCGAATAAAAATTTTAAAGCTCGCTCAAGCGGGTTTTTAATGATTTCGGCTGAAAATGGATACATGAACGAATTTCGAGCTGGTGTATCGGAACTATATTTGGACTAAAAATGTAATGTGAAATATTGATCTAAGAAGTGTTCAAATTAGTTTTATCTTCATAATTAACCGTCAACACTTATACAGTTATTAGATTACTTAAAACGTACAGTAGTTCTGTGAAGACATAACGTATAAAAGAACCACGAACAAGTAAAAAATTTAATTTTTTTCGATTTTGTAAAAAAATTTGAAAAAATATTACACTGAAACATCCATTCCAACAGATCAACGGATCGGAAAATATTCCATAAAATATGACACTGAGAAATTACTCCAATATCATTAGAATGCACCGAAAGTTTTTCAATAAAAGTAATCATAACGAAAGGAGATTTTGAAACAAAAAAAGTATGCGCACCAAATTTCGAGAGCAAAAGTGTGATTGGAAAAAAGAATTTCGGTCGAAGTGCCACATGAGTTTTTCTTTTATAACGTTTATTGATCACGAATTCTATCTCATGAGCAATAGGGAAAACAAAATTCGTAAAGTACTTAAGAATTTTTTTTTTCTCGAATCAAATATCGTTTCGCTCAAAATTATTTCGCATCACTTGATTCCATTTTGGGTTGCAAGTGCAAATAGTATTTTCATGTATTTAACCACCTAGGGTGGTTTAAAACCATGTATAATTCAAACCTAGAGGGGTATCATACACCATTCTCTCCGTTATATAAAAAACATAGAGAATAGTTTCCAAATAAACCTTATTATTGCATGCAAGGAACATTTTATGGTAACACAGAAGAGGCACCATTTTTGACTCTATTGTAGAGTTTACGTTCGGAAGATTGGAATATCGAGGCTAGGGTTAAAAAAAATTTATTTATTTAGGCACTGTTCTAAAGTTTATTTATTGAATTACACTTTATTTTTGCACTCTATCACTCTTCTATCTACATATTCAAATCACTTTAACCTAAAGTTTCACTTTAACCAAATAAAACTGACCGCGATCTTTATAACCTAACGACTGTTCAAAGATATTAATTATTCACCGAATACGAGTTTATCATACACCATTCTCTTATATAGTTATAAAAAAAAAAACAAAGAGAATGGTTTCTAAATAAACCTTGTTATTGCATCCGAAGAACATTTTATGGTAAAAGAGAAGAGGCACCGTTTTCAACTCCGTTCTAGAGTTTACGTTCGGAAAAATGGATTATTGGGACTAGGGCTAATAAAAAAAAATATTTATTTAGACACCGTTCAAAAGTTTATTTATTGAATCACACTTTATTTTTGCACTATTACTCTTCTATCGGTAATATGATAAAAGTCACTTTAATCAAAAGTTGAAACTGACCGCGATCTTTATAACCTCCCAACAAAGATATTAAGTATTCACCGAATACGCGTTTATCATACACCTTTCTCTTAGTTATCAAAAAAAAAAAAAACAAAGAGAATGGTTTGTAAATAAACCTTATTTTTGCATCCGAGGAATATTTTATGGTAAAAGTAAACAGGCACCGTTTTCGACTCCGTTCTAGAGTTTACGTACAGAAAAATGGATTGCTGGGTCTAGGGTTAATAAAAAAATATATTTATTTAGACACTGTCCAAAAGTTTATTTATTGAATCACACTTTATTGTTGCACTATCACTCTTCTATCTATAATAAAAGCCACATTAAGCAAAAGTTGAAACTGGCCGCGATCTTTATAACCTCACGACAAAGATATTAAATATTCACCGAATACGAGTTTATCATAGACCATTCTCTTGGTTAACAGAGAAAACGAAGAGAATGGTTTCTAAATAAACCTTGTTATTGCATTCGGGGAACATTTTGATGGTAAAAGAGAAAAGGGATCGTTTTCGATTCCGTTGTAGCAAAGTTTAAGTTTGGAAAAAAATTGTAGGGTCTAGGTTTAATTAAAAAAATATTTATTTAGGCATTGTTCAATGGTTCATTATTACACTTTATTTTCCCACCATCACTCTTCTATCTATATAAAAGTCACTCTTTACTCGTCTATCTATAAACACCACTCAAACCAAAAGTTGAAATTGACCGCGATCTTTATTACCTCACGCCTCTGTTTTAAAAAAGATATTGGTCAGCTGTCATATGGACGATCGATCGAATATCACCACACTGAACCATGAAATGATTTTTTTTATAAATTTATCGATATAATTGCTCACACGTCCCACAATTCGTTATGTCAAAACAACGTTCAAACTTTCCGTTAGCTCCGTACAGATCTAAGTCCGTCGCCGGAGACCGGCTTTTATGGAAATGGGTTTTGATGGGCATCAAAACGCCTTTGATTGTATCGTCTGAGCGCAGATACCGACACGGCAAATTCTTGAATGTAGTAGAATCGAGCATAATCTTAAGCCTGTGCAAAGTTTTTTTCTCAGCAATTACGCAACCAATCGTGCTGATTTTAGGCTCAATCGAAAGAGCATCGCTCAATTAGTCAAAAGTTCGCTTTTCAAGCCGCCAAATGACTCCTAGGCTCTACAATTAGCGAAAACGTCATAAAATATTTACCCCCACCACCGCGAATCGTCTTGTTTCGAGATAATATAGACTCGGCGAGCTTCGGGCCAGCAGACGACAGAGCTGTTAATGTACTTGTCCCGAGACTCTACCGAGTCTCTTGATTTGTCATCGTGGGTTTCGTTTGTTTCGGCGTGTCTGTTTTCTATTGTCTTTGGTAAATGATTTGAGAGGCATATTTTTGCCATTAAAATTTGGCACGTGAAATAGTGCTTATTGTAAGGCCATACACTCGCCCATACTTGTGAGCATAGCATCGGTAATGGCTTGATGATATGTGAGATTTGCAAGTTCTGCCATTTTTATTTAATTTGTTAAACACCTTTTATTTATATTAATTGTTAAACACTTTGATTTCAACTTTGTTTCGATTTTAATTTGTTAATCTTTAATTTAATTTGTTAATCTTTTGTTATTTGGAAAGTTAATAATTGTTAATTCTACTTTCGAGGAAGTCGAGTAAGTGATACACCTGTTTGTGTGGCGCGTGTCAGAATGAATGACCTAAATACTAACAAGGAACCCTAGGTAGGTCGACCCCTTCGATTTTGATCCAATTTATATATGTTGTAGTACATCGAAAACTAAGAGACACATTTTTTTTATCGGCCCAAAAACGGTTTAAAGGGGTGAAAACAGCCCCCACAGATGGGCACCGAACGGGGTGGTTTCTCAGTTTCGAATAGAAGCGCTTGACGTATTCGAATGAAACCAACGCTGAAATGTTTTTATTGATGAGTCATCGAAAACGCAATCTAGGCTTTTTAGGGGAAAGGGTGTTTAAGGGGTGAACAACCCCTATTTTAATAATTTTATTTTGTACCATAAAAACTATTGTTCCGATTCGAACGGAGCCGACTGGATTTTGTAAAGGTCGAAGAACTAATCGATTCGTGTTTTGGGGTTTTTACGAAAAATTCGCTTTAAGGGGGTAAACCACCACTTTCGTTGCAATACCTTATATTAATATTTAAAAAAATTTGTTCTCAATCATACTATTGTACGGCAGCACAACCACCTATATAATTTATTGAAATGTCATCAAACACGAAAATAAGTTTACATTTTATCTTGTTTCTAGGTGAGATCATCCCTGTATCGATAATTCCCTGTATAGGCCCATTGTGAGAAACGATAAACTTACAGTGATTTCGAGTGTTGGAATTCTTCGGGACAAATGTCTCTCTTCGAAGTTATTTCATAAGCAATAAAAAATATAATTCAACTGGAAGGCAATACAAAAATTTGGGAAATATATTGTTAACTCATTCAGGAGTTCATTCTTACACTTAATTATTTGCTTATGATGATCAACTCTTCCTTCCGCTTTACTCAACAAGTCTTTTTTAGGTTTTACCTATTCCGATTATTATTATTCATCAACTTTCATGAATATAATATTTTTTAGTCTGCATTACAGGATATTCGTTCGGTCTCATGCTCCATAATTATTTACTAGAACTACTGGGTTCTTTGCATATATTTATTCAATTGCTGTGTATTTCTGATATTAGTGTACGTATTAAACCAACATCATAATACGTGAATATAGTTTTCAGATTATATTCAGTTTTTATAGGTCGTGCAGTAATGATTGTCCGAAAGCAAATTCTAAGGGGTTAACCAATTCTTCATGTTTATCACTTGTGTAACCACTTTTGTACCATGCATATCGAAACAAATTTTGATACCTTGGCGAAGATAACTGATTATGAGTTAAAGATTGCAATTTGATTATGTTATTTCTTAAATGTAGATTGAGATCATAATCAAGTAACAAAACAGCGTCTGAAAAATGTCGAACATAATTTTTCCATATTCTGAATCCATAAACATCAAGTGGTTGAATCCTTCCGGTTGTACCTTTTGGTATGATCATTGTTTTGATGCTTTTTCCACGGGGTGTAGCTTGCTTGACCACTTCTGTGCAATGTCCACTCCATGAATCTACTAAAAGTACGCTTTTTGAACCGAGTTAGGGAAAAAAACCTTTTCCAGCCACATCTTAAAGTGTTCTGGAAAATTCAATATAATGTTTGTTTTGACATTAATTTTTCTTTGCATATGTAGGATTAACAGGTTTTAAATTTAGCTTTTTTCTTATAGCTGAAAATACAAAAGAACGTAGGGTATACAAATTCCTGACGTAAGTTTTCCTGATTTGGAAGCAGTCAAAAAGACATTACTCGGTTTAAATATGGTTGTCTCCACAACTGGTCCAAATTTTTCGGTCAGTTCTTTCAAAATAATGAAAAGTGGCGATAGTAATTTTCCCTCTGCAGATATTGTGGGCTGTATAGTGTAGCTGTGAGTTGTCGAAGACACTGACTGCACAAGGCACTCGACCTGTTTTCAGCATTCTACTGCCAATGTTCGTCCTGAATGTATTTCTAATTGAAACCCACTTTGGTCTGAATTGTATATTTTTTGTAAGCCATATTGTTCGATAAAAGGTTTAATTTTATTAACAAGATTATCTGCATCTCTTTTCAAATCTGCTCCTTCTTCTATAGTTTTTCGGGTTACGAATTTATAAATTTTTCGAAAGTTATACGGTGAGCTTTCTTAAATTTCCACAACCACCAATCGGAAGCCTTAAACCGTACGTCTTTAAATCCCATCTCTTTCTGTGCCTGTAGGGCCCACCTTCGAAGACCCACATCATGAACAATTAAACCGGCGTCAACAGCACTTTTCAGATTATCCAACGTATATTGAGAAATGCGAGCTAGTTTTTCCATGTATGTCCCACCTTTATTGAATTGATGAGCCCAACGTTTTTATTGACTTTTAGATTTTACTTTTTTGAATCGGTGTTTGACACTGTCTACGCTCAAGTTCTTTTTCTTTCCGCTCTTCCAAAATTCGACTGCTCTCCTTTTATAATCATAGTTCAAATCTTCTTCATCGTTCGAACATGTATCGGATGGTGTTCCAGGACTCCGTTCCATCACATTATCTTCTATAGGATTCGCCTCACACTTTTTATAGGGCTCTTGAAAATGTAAAGTATTTTCTTCAATATATTCCACCCCGTAAAAATCTTGCATACTTTGCAGTAAAATTTTTTCAATATTATTTTTCAATTCGCGTTCTTCATTATTCATCGGGCTTTCAGCAATGTTCATCGCTTCAAACGTGATCAACAAAAGTCGTATAACATTTAATGGATTCACAATCATTTTATACTACGTGTACAATAACAGTGTATATTTCACTTTAATGTCCCGTGAGAAACTGATATTTGTCTTCAAAAATTGCTTTAAGAAATACGAAAATATATGCAGAACCTAAGCCAGATAAGCACGCAGCCAAAGCCATACGCAAAGATAGTGATCGAAGCACGTAGCTTAAGATATGGAGAAGTTACGTCCTATCTTTAAGTACCATAACTACGCATAACCACCACCTACGCATAACTATAACTACACACAAATCTATTTTTCGAATAATAGTGACATATTTGCTCTCGCTCGAGTAAATAACTTGAGAAATCAATGGATTCGGGGAGATAAGTGGGGAAATAACGAGAGAGATTATCAAGAAAACAAGACGATGAGACAAGGTTATAACGAAAATGAGGTGTACCATGTAGTTTAGTAATCGGTGCTGGGCGCCGAAACCGAGATAATGCTATCCAGACGTACTCCTATGTATCATTTAATATAAATTTACAAAGCGTAGCATTAAAGTGTGTACCATAATTTAATATACGTATGCGTACGTACATATTATACTATTCTTTATACTGAAATAAAATTTTTTACATCTGGCTAAAAGGGATTTAGCGGTAGGGATTCCCTTCAAATGTATTAAATTCTACGTTCTATGGTTCATCACAGTTGAACCCATGCTTTATTTCTTTTGTATTTTCGTTAATAACTTTGAACACAGGTAGATTGATATGTTAATAATTGCGTTTATTGTCTTTATGTACATGTGCATAACTGGTGAGGTTATCTCACGTGGTGAGGCCTCGAGGCGATTCGGCAGACACTGGCTCGCGCAAGTGCACAATGTCCGAAGGAGAGAACCGATAAGTGCTGCCCTCTCTACCGGCGCCAGCTCTTGGTCTTACCCGTCGCCGATATATGACATCTCTCCCTCCTTAGATGAAGACTGTACGAAAGACGGAACCGTATATTTTTCTTTTATTAATCTTCACCTTCGTAAAGGCTCGCTTCTAGAATACTATCTCTGTAGTGATTTTTGCTTCCCGCCACACATTTTCGTCAAGGTCTTCTTTTTAATTTCGGTTGATTTGCCGATTCGTCCGCTCCAACTTTATCCTTGTTTTGGACGCTTTGCTGTGCTTCTTCTTCTGGATTATCTCTCCCTCCCGAGTTTGTTTTTCTTCCCGGGTCGAAGAATGGAGTCCTTATTGTTTTTTTCCCTCTTCTTTTATTGTGCATACTGGCAGTGCTGCAATCTGGTCTATGTCCCGTTTATGAATGAGACCAGTTTCTAATTCTTTTACTATGTACGTTGTTGTTCCAAGTTTTTTTTGAACAATTCCGATTATCCATTTTTTTTCTGACGTTCTGTAATTCCTTAATCGTATTCTCGTTCCGTTTTTTAATATTCGGATTTTTGATTGATTTGCTCACTCTCCATTTAAGTCTTCATTTTCTTCCTCGTCTGGTTTTAATTGGTCCAGGACCGTGCGTAATTTTCTTCCAAGCATGGCTTCTGCAGGGCTCTTTCTTGTTGCTGTCGATACTGTTGTATGTTGTTTAAAGTATTGTATTGTAAAGTATTGTATTCTGGCCAATTTTAAGTCCCAATCCCCTTCCGATAATTTTTTCAGCGCATTTTTTGTTGTTTGCACCATCCGCTCCGCTTGACCATTTGCCTGTGGGTTGTATGGTGCAATATGTAAAAATTTGATGCCGTTCTTTCTGTAAAAACTCTTTATCTCTTCAGATGAGAATGCAGTTCCATTGTCTGAGACTATCGTTTCTAGCAGCCCGAACGTTGCGAAAATTCTTCGCATTTCTTTTATTACCGCCGTACAGTTCGTCGATGACATTTTTCTCACTTCCAGCCACTTCGATTTCCCCAAAGTATGCAATTTTTGTAAATTGACAATCCTTGACGTTTCGTCCATAACGTTTTATATTGGTTGGCAATTTTTTTCTGCCAGCCTTTCCTTATCCATTTCAGAACGTTTGCCAGTGTTTCATCCTGTTTTGCAACGGCGGCTACTTCCGCAGCTGAGATCGGTTTTTCGTTTATATTTTCGATCATGAGGACTTCTTTATAGTTCTCATCGTCTTCCTCGACTGTCTCTTCTAAATGCAATCATGACAAAAAATCTGCGTTACTGTGCTGTTTCCCAGGCCTATATTTCAATTCGTATTGATATGCACCCAGGATTCTAGAATAACGACTTAATTTCGGTGATATTATTTCCAGAGTTGGTCGCTCAGAAGCAAGAATACCTAGTTTATGGTCCGTGAGAAGAGTGAACTTCCTTTCGTCCAAGTATTGGTGGAAATGACTCACCGCGTCCACCACGGCTAATGCTTCTCTGTCCGACTGAGAGTATCTCCTTTGCGTTTTTGTGAGAGACTTTGACGAAAAAGTTATAGGGTGTTCGATTCCACCGTCTCCCACGTTTGCTAGTATCGCTCCAATTCCTGTCGGTGATGCATCGGCTGATACGATTATTGGTTTTTCGCTGTCGTAGTGACAAAGTACTGGTGCAGAAGTTAAACGTTGCTTTAATTTGCTTACCGCCTTTTTGTGCTCATTCGTCCAGGTCCATTCCGCTGAACTGTCTAAAAGACGATGAAGCGGTTCAGCGATGATCGCTCTGTCTTTTATACATCTTGCGTAAAAGTTTATCCCGCCCAGGAAAACTTGTAGATCTCTCACGCATTTTGGATCCGGCATCTTGTTGATAGCTTCGAGTTTAGATTTCAAAGGTTGTATGTCTTTGCTCGAGATCTGATACCCTAGAAATTCCATAGTACGAACTCCAAAAATGCATTTCTCCGAATTGATTCGTAGATTTGCTTCTTCTAGGCGTCGTAATACTTCTTCCAGTCTTTCATCGTGTTCTGCCCTTGAGCTTCCCTGAATTTTTATATTATCTAGATAAATTAATATTCCCGGAATTCCCTGTAGTCGCAAGACCATGAATTTTTGGAAAATTTGGAGGGCGATATTGAGGCCGTCCAACAGTACATTTACATTGAACAGCCCTTGTGTTGTACTGATAGTGAGAATTTTTGATGTGTAGTTATCTACCCGCAGTTATTTATAAGCGTTCTGCAAGTCGACTTGTGAGAATAGTATGCCTCCGTTTAACGATGCCATCGCTTCTTCGACCGTCGGAATAGGGTATTCCAATTCCTTTATAAACGGATTCACGATAACCTTGTAATCTCCGACGATGCGAATTTATCCATTTGGTTTGCGCACGAACAATGCCGGGGTCGCCCAATCTGACTGATCGACTGGCGAAAGTATGCCTTGTTCCAACATTTCATCTAGGGCTTCGTTCACAGATTTTGTTAACCCGTACGCTACCCTCCGCGTTTTGGAAAATTTTGGGGTGCTTTCTGGCTTTAACTCAATGTGTATTGGTGTTCCAGCATGTCCGTTTAATTCTTTTTTTGTCAAACCTGGAAATTTCTTATATAATTCTTGGTAATTGACGTCCTCCTCAATTGTTTGGATGCCTATGAGTTTTATTCCGAATGGTTTGAACCAATTAGAACCGAATAGGTTTGGTCCGCAATTTTCTTCGGTTACGATTATAGGCAGTATCTTCGTGACGCCTTTGTAATTGACTTTCACGTCAACAATACCCATGGTTTTTATTGGTCTTTTTCCCCACGCCCTCAGGTTTGGCCTTGCCGAACTCCAAGGTGGATTTTCGTCCGCCCAAATTCTCTGAAAGGTAGAGTAATTCATTAATGATTCGTCTGCTCCGTTGTCTATCTCCATTTCCACTTCTACCGAATTCAGTTTCAATCTGACTTTGTATTTTGAATCCGTCCAGTGAATTTTCGAATCGTTGTGGAATGAGTACACCGTTACCTCATCGGAGTCGGAATCTGAGTCGATTTTGTGCGTGGCAGTAGGTTTGTTTGTTTGCTTACCTGCCTTTTTTTTGTAATACATGCACGCTCGATGTGCCCGAGCTTTTTGCAAAAACCACAGTTTGACTCTTTATAAAAACATTTATCTGGAATGTGGTTACTTCTACCGCATCGGAAACAAGGCTTCGCTCCTATATTTTCCCCGACGTCTGGGTTTTTTTTCGAGGGTTTTCGATTTTTTGACTCCAATTTGTAAATGTTTTTGGTATTTTAATTTTTTAGCAATTTTTGGAGCATCGCTGCGTCTTCAATACTACCGCCTATTTCGATAGCTTGTTGCAGCGTTAGACCTATTTTGTTTTCCTTTGTCAGACTTTCTTCGTGTCTACGGCAAAGGTATCACTGCAGTTCATCATCCCTGATTCCTGCAACAAATCGGTCTCGTAACATCATGTCCGTTGGAAGCTTTTCTTCTGCCCCCCCGAATTTGCAGTCTCGTGCCAATTTTCTTAGCTCGCGTTCGAAATCCCGCAACGATTCTCCTTGTTTTTGGTTTCGTTTTTGGAAACGAACTCGAGCTAGTAACTCGTTTACTGGCTTACAAAAATGTGCTTCACACTTTTGTATAATTGAAGCATATGTAACTGAATTTGGAGTGTCCGGGGCGATGAAATTTTTTATTGTCTCGTAGGTTTTTGCCCCTACTGCCGTGAGCAGCGTGCAGCGTTTTCCGCTGTCGTCTGTTATTTTATTTGCTTCTGTAAAAAATTCAAATCTTTCAATATAACTAGACCAGTTTTCCTTACTTGCTTCAAATTCCGTTAATTTTCCGATGGTAGCCATGTTTTCGAAAGAGATTTTTTCAGCAATATCTTCTGGGGTTTTCTGGTCAATTTTTTCCGAGGAATTTCCCGAATATCCGGATCCTTCACCCTGTGTCTCCTTTTTTATATCACTCGCGTTTTCCGAACATTTCACCGATTCATTACCTCGTTCGTCGTCGGAGAGCGACATGTGCTCTTGCTACCGGCGTCGGTGAACACGTGGGGCAAATTTTATTGTTTGATTTTTTCAGTTTTTAATCCTATTTCTTACGTTCACTCAAATCCTCGTCGCCGCTTTTGTATTTTCGTTAATAACTATGAACACAGGTAGATTGATATGTTAATAATTTCGTTTATTGTCTTTATGTACTGTGACGTGACATGTGGAGTTCCGCCACTCGTACAAATCCGTGTCGACCAGTGGACCGGATTTACGGCCCTTTTTGGCCGCCGCACATCGACTCGCCGGGGCGTGGAAGATCGAGGACTCATCTTAGGCTAAGGAATGTAGTAATTAAGTACCATACGTTATGTAGGTTTGTTAATATTATGGTAAGATCGCCGTTATTTGGAAACTCCGAGCACCGACGAACACGGCATACCTTTAACGTGGCCTTGACCCACGAAGTGTACCTGAAACATCGCTCGCCTGAGCTTACCTAGGTGTGAGAGACTGGGGTCGGAATTTTCTTTAATCATAAAAATTAATTGTTTTGTTATTTTCTTTGAGTTAGACAGTAAATGGGCTCATTCGCGTTACTGTGACTAAAGTACGTTCGCATCAGTTCTGCCCACCGTGTTTTCTCGGGAGGGGGGAAGTGCGCTCGTGTACAATAATCGCCGAACCCATTACATTAAGAATTGAGTACCGTGCTCGTAACTCGAAACTACGTCGCTTTAGGTTCGTTCATCGGAACCTATTGAGTGGGTGACTGAAACCTTCGCTGGAAAAAGGCCAAAATTTTGATAGCCGCCCGTCGGTGTTTCGCTGTGGCAACCGAGAGTTGCAACACCCGTCGTCGTCTTCCTGGTGGCCATGGACCGCTAATCACGGCGCCTCGTCTACTGGGGTTTGGGTTCGTCTCCGCAACAGAAGTGTTGCATTACCTGGTGGTTTAAGTGTGGGCCCACCGTGAACCGATGGGACGCCTCGGTTCATGAGGGAGGCCTCCCTTCTGTCCGGAGATGTCCGCCGAATTCCCTAGAGGAAGGCAACCAGGAAGCGACCTTCAATTTCTAGTCACGAGTTTCAAGCACGGGGAAACGAAATTTGCTTGGGCCACCACTGGGCAGCGTCGAGTTCTCGTTCGTAGCTGCGTGGTGGGGGGTACGAGATCCTCATTAAGAACGAAGCCCTGATATACCGTGTAAACCACGAGAGGAAGGGAGATAGAGCATAGTCTAGCGTGAGTACACGGGAGCGCGGACCTTCTTGAGGGGTAATTAGCGGTGGGAGAAGAGAGAATTGGGGAACTCTCGCCTTCGAACGAGGCGAGGAATAAATCAGTCTTCGATCGATCGTCCTTCCGGTGAGTCGTAAAATGTAAGTGCTCTCTTGGAATACTTGTTCGCATCACGTGGCTGACTTGGAGAGTTTCTCGGTGAGCCCGTTCCTCTTTATTCTTCACTTGTCTCTCGCTTCACTGCAATATTTATTTATATGGAGTTAATTACGTTAATTATTTATCGCGTTTGGGAAAGAGGTGATCTTTTGCGATAGTCTCGCGTTCACCTCTGTTTAAAATTATTATGGCGAAATGTTGCGGTGAGGCGAGGGAGTTCGCGTTCGGTCCGACTTCCTCATATTAATTATTATTCGATTTGTTGAGCTGTAATTTAGTAGAGTTAATTAAAATATCGCAGCGACGAATATTACGTCGATTGGATTTTTGGGGAAAGGATGATGAAATCCTAATATGCTGAGAATTACCTCGCCGTAGTCTCTCTCGCCGCGCGCTCAAGGCCGTTAGAATATTCGCGCGTGTTTACGTTTTTTTTCTTGCTCCAGTTCGCTCTCTTTGTTCGCGTCTTTTGCGGCTCAATTTATCGGTTTGTTTTCGCCTTCGTTAGCATCGAATTCATTCTTGTACTAGAGTTATTTCCTTAAATTATTTTTCTTTGTAATTTTGCGTACAGTATGAGTTCCTGGTTATGTGCTATCGTTTCGTACCTTGACTGGGAACGTGTAGCATGCTGCCTAAACGCCAATGACGCAATTTTAAGGTTTCGCTAATTACGACATCCATTATTTTGGTTATTTAGTTTGCCTAAACTTAATTATCATGCCGTCATGTTGCCTAAACGCCAAGGACGCAATTTTAAGGTTTCGCTGATTACAACATCCATTATTTTGGTTATTTAGTTTGCCTAAACTTAATTATCCTGCCGTCGTGTTGCCTAAACGCCAATGACGCAATTTTAAGGTTTCGCTGATTACAACATCCATTATTTTGGTTATTTAGTTTGCCTAAACTTAATTATCCTGCCGTCATGTTGCCTAAACGCCAATGACGCAATTTTAAGGTTTCGCTAATTACAACGCCCATTATTTTGGTTATTTGGCTTGCCTAAACTCGATTATCATGCCGTCATGTTGCCTAAACGCCAATGACGCAATTTTAAGGTTTCGCTAATTACAACGCCCATTATTTTGGTTATTTGGCTTGCCTAAACTTAATTATCCTGCCGTCATGTTGCCTAAACGCCAATGACGCAATTTTAAGGTTTCGCTAATTACAACGCCCATTATTTTGGTTATTTGGCTTGCCTAAACTTGACTATCATGCCGTCGTGTTGCCTAAACGCCAATGACGCAATTTTAAGGTTTCGCTAATTACAACGCCCATTATTTTGGTTATTTGGCTTGCCTAAACTTGATTATCATGCCGTCGTGTTGCCTAAACGCCAATGACGCAATTTTAAGGTTTCGCTAATTAAAGACGCCCATTACTTCGGTTATTTAGCCTGCCTAAACTTAATTGTCATGCTGTCAGATTGCCTAAACGCCAATGACGCAATTTTAAGGTTTCGCTAATTAAAAACGCCCATTACTTTGGTTATTTAGTCTGCCTAAACTTAATTAGCATACCGTCATGTTGCCTAAACGCCAATGACGCAATTTTAAGGTTTCGCTAATTAAAGACGCCCATTACTTCGGTTATTTAGCCTGCCTAAACTTAATGGTCATGCTGTCAGGTTGCCTAAACGCCAATGACGCAATTTTAAGGTTTCGCTAATTAAAAACGCCCATTACTTCGGTTATTTAGTCTGCCTAAACTTAATTATCATGCTGTCAGGTTGCCTAAACGCCAATGACGCAATTTTAAGGTTTCGCTAATTAAAAACGCCCCGTTACTTCGGTTATTTAGTCTGCCTAAACTTAATTATCATGCTGTCATGTTGCCTAAATGCCAACGACGCATTATTGACGTTTCTTTAATTCTAACAGTTAGTTACTTCATTTATTTAAGTTGCCCAAGGTGGAATATCGTATCGTCATGCTGCCTAAACGCCACTGACGCATTATTCGCGTTTCTTTAATTCTAACATTTTGATATTTTGTTTATCTCGGTTGCCCAAAGTTGAACCTCGCATCGTCATGCTGCCTAAATGCCCACGACGCATTATTAACGTTTCCCTAATCGTAACGGCCAGTTTGGCCGGTATTTAAGTTGCCAAAATTCGAAGATGGCATGGGCATGTGGCCGAAACGCCGGTGATACCGTAACGATGCTGGCGAAAGTTAAGGGCCAAGGGTTTCGTTTATTTAAGCTGTCCGAATGCGAATATTGCGTAGGCCTGTGGTCTAAATGCCGACGGCACGTGGTTAATGTCGCGTAGGTCAAAAAGCCCAAGTAGATCGCGGGTTCAGTTTGGCTAATTTCGAGTATTGTTTGTGCGGCTTATGGTTGAACTTTGTATCAGCGAGTGTCTGTACCACCTAAGGACCATTTTGTTAAATAAATCTTATTGTTCAAAACTTCAATACTCCGCCTCGCCTATTATTTTCTTTGTTTGTAATGTTACTCTCTCCCCGGGATCAGCCCCTCTACCATTTGGTATCTCAGTTCGAGCTGAGTAGCCGGACCGTCCTCGGTCACCTGTTTTGTGTAGTTCGGATAATTGCTGGTGGCGGGGTTGGACGAAATAAAAGTCGGTATTACCGGCGGTACTGTCGTACCTGGCGCCCAGCCCAATCCCGTCATCAGGCTACTTGCCCGGTTAGCGGGTCAGGTGAGTCGAGAAGGGACGGATCGTACCCTTCGGGGAAAAATCACGTTACAAATGGCGCCCAACGTGGGGCCCGAGAGTAACTTTTCGCTTAAAAATTTAGAGTCCCGTGGTACAGGTACGACCTATATTTTTTTTGTGTTTTTTTTGGGTGCCTATATAGGCTTGAGTAGCAAGTGAGAGAGACTGCGAGCATATGGAAACTATTAGAGATTATATTTATATGCCGTTCCCAGTGATGACCGAATACGAGACTCGAGATCATAAAGCCACATTAAATAGATAAGAATTAGTATAGTCACTTAGTATAAGATTAATCTTTTGGGTACAATATTCCTGGTCTCTGTAAACAGAGGTATTGGGAATTATTTCGATTCCTGAAAAGATTTTTTTTTCTCTCTCTTCACGCATACTACACAAAATATTCTTAGATATCGCTTAAGCCCGCCATAAATCAGACCTTGTTTTTCGTCGATCGAAAGTCCGAAGGGGCTTCATATCAACGAGAATATAATCCGTGTCTCAAAACAACTTTTTGTTCCGGTTGTTATGAGATCCTTAATCCCTTATGTCTTACGATAATCCGTTGCCAGCCCTGATTTATAACGGCGAGGAGACGTTCGACGACGACAATACGAAAATAATTTTTTTTTGCGCTTTACACGTGTTGCCTTTGAGTTTATAGTTTCTGCGAAATGTCCCAAGGCCTTTGTTCGGGACAATGGTATTTTTCCGAGGTAAAGTAAGTCCGTTTTTGTTTGGTCTCTATTAATCCCGTGTTTTGAAACTCGTTAATAGTCCCCGAGGTTACTCGGACTGGAAAGCGAATCGAACAACAATAGAGGGATTAACTTGTTTACGGAGCATACGCGTATTTCTATCATCGAATACTGGGAAGAGGATTATCCTCTGTTTACTACCGTCACTCGTTTGTCTGAAACAATTTGTTTTGGGGTAGCAATCGAGGTTACCCTACGCGGGAATTAGGGGGTAACCCCTTTTGTGGTTGATCCACCTAGTGGGGGTAAGGTCCCGAAGTGGGGCGCCGGGGACTCGGAGATTAGGCATGAGGACCGGGAGGCAGTGAACGGCGACCAGTGATCGTGAACAGTAGATTCTCCGTCCACTCTCGAGTTACCGGAACTGATTTCCGGTCGATTTAATTGAACCTATAGTAGTAGCGGACTGTGTACCCGGACGTCACAATTTTAACCACGATTAATTAGCGAGTTCGGTGACCAGTTTTTTTTCGTACGTGAACAGTGCGTTTCCCAATTACGAGTTAATCATTACCGGGTTATCGGACGATTACCTCGGGTTAGGTACAACTGTCGCGAGTTGCGAGTACCTCGGTTTCGCGAAGAATCCCGATTTTTCGGATTCACTCCGTGACCATCGTGCGATAACCACGGGTTACGCACCACTGTCGCGAGTTGCGAGTACCACGCAGGTGGTTGGCCCTATCATCCAAATCCGGACGCCAGTACCCTGCCCTTCGACTACCAGCCGTGGGCGGGCCTGCCAGTGAACTTAGAGCCGTCACACGCAAGCACATTACGTTTGCCTAACCTGACGACCTCCGGGGGCATCCGCATGGGCATCCCCACGGGGTTGGAAGCCCGATTCCAGGCGGGTGAGCCGGTCGCGCTGACTAATGGGCCTTCACATCCAGCCGAACAGGCGGACGATAGAGCTCGGCCACTAGGGGGAAATACCTCCCGGCCAAATCCGGAAAGCAACCCCCACCGCTTTCCAGCTTCAGCGTCGTCAGTTTTACATCTAATGCGTAAGTGGAACATCTCCTTCTCCGGTAAAAGGGGGGAGGATGTGGACACTTTCCTCACCCGGATTTCGAAAGGTAGAGCTCTGGTCCCGGTTTCGGACGTGGATCTCATCCGTTGTATACCATTCTTTCTAACGGGGGTCGCTTTGCAGTGGTTCCGTAATGATAGGGATCGTTGGACCAGTTGGGCCCAGTTCTCGTCCGCGTGTCGTTTGCGATTCGGTGACCCGGACTATCAATATGCCCTCCGCGAGGAAATAATGCGTAGGACCCAGGGACTCGAGGAACCGGTCGCGGATTACCTAACGTGTCTTAGGGGATTATTTGGCCGTCTTCAGCCGCCCTGGGACGAAGCGCGACAGATACAATACGCCCATCGCAACTTAATACCGCGACTTCACATCACGATCCAGCGGGACGACGTATTCGATTTCGATTCCTTCGAGCATATCGCGGTTAGGGTAGAAAAGAGCTTCCAGGCTTCGCGCACATATCGAGCACCACCTTCACCGGGCCAGTCACTATGCCCCGAATTAGCCTACAGTCCCGCGCGAAACACCCCGACGACACCTTCGCGAAAAATTTACGCCGCAGTCGAAGCTTGGCCCGAAGAAATAGGCCACCAGGCTACTCGCGAGGACGAGGCGTTAAGTCCCGGCGCACCGACCTGCCCCGGTACCGCATTGCCCTCCGACGGGGTAAACGCTTTACAAAAAACGTCAAATCCTCGCCGTAGGCACAAAAACGCCCCGAGGTCTGCCGTCACCAGCCCCAAGGAAACACTCCCAGTCAGTATCCTAGACCCACTCCACGCTCTGAATCCGTTCCTCGATCCAAAGCCTACCGACCAGGGCCTTACGGTTCCCAAGACCAGTACCACTGAGACCGAACATCCAACAACGTGCTGGAATTGCGGTAAACCGGGCCATCGGTTCAACGCCTGCGCGGACCCGAGGACAAGGATCTTTTGTTACCGTTGTGGCCGCACGGGATCCCGGTCCAGCGAATGTTCGTGTTCGGGAAACCGTTAAAGGCGGGTCCGATCCGGGCAGACGGGGAGCCCGCCGTCCACGTACAAGCCACCACCCATGCTATTCCATCATCCGAGCAAGAACCCCTATGGTGCGGCACACTGCAAACCGAGGAAAGCCCTACCTTATTTTTCGTCACCTTCACAATTCGGGATCAGCCCGTCAGGGCCTTAGTAGATTCGGGGTCCAGCCGGACCTTTCTTGGGCCTATCGCGATACAGTGGATGGCGGATTTAGAAATACCTAGGGAACGATGCCGTCCCCGCGGGGTAGAGATGGCTGGAGGCCAGAAAGCAATCGCGAACGAAGTAATTAATCCTATCATACGACTCAACGGTAGTACCTTCCGTATGACGGCTTACCTCCTACCTGTGTTAGTGCTACCTTGCATATTGGGATTAGATTTCATGCGCGCCGCGTACTGGGTGATTGATTTTGCTAGTTGTCGTTGGTTCAGTTGGTTCGAACCCCAACGTATTCATGCTTTCGAGGTCCAAACGGGGCCGGGGAACGTACACTACCTGTGTTGCGGGTTGCGGGAATTAACAATCGATCAAGCGAAGGCCTTGAAACAATTAGTTAGCGAGGAAGTACTGCCAGCGCCAGAACAACCGGTTTGTACAAGCTTAACGGAACATCACATCGACGTAGGGGGCCACGCTGCCATTAAACAGCGTTACTATGCGGTCTCACCGGCGATTGAGAAGGCCATTCACGAGGCAGTTGACCAAATGCTTAGGGATGGAATTATTGAGCCCTCCAGCAGCGATTGGTCCAGCCCCATCGTGATGGTTAAGAAGCCCAATGGAAAACTACGTTTTTGTTTGGACTTCCGCAAAGTAAACAGCGTGACGAAGAAAGACGCGTACCCTATACCTCTCATGAATAGTATCTTAGACCGGTTACGGCAAGCCAACTATATTACCACCCTCGATTTGAGCCAAGCGTACTTCCAAATTCCACTAGCCACCGGGAGCCGCGAAATCACCGCTTTTACTGTACCGGGGATGGGCTTATTCCAGTTCCGCCGCATGCCTTTCGGTTTAACTAATGCGCCCGCTACCTTTCAACGTTTATTGGACCGTTTGCTTGGGCCGGAGATGCAACCGCACGTGTACGTTTATCTTGATGACATCATTATCGTAACCCCTACCTTCGAAGAGCATTTAATTTGGTTAAAACGCTTTCTAGCAAAAATTGGGGCCGCGGGTCTTACCATCAACCCTGAGAAAAGTGAATTTTGCCGATCGGAAATCCAGTACTTTGGATTCCTCGTAAACCGCGACGGCCTGCAGATTGACCCCGAAAAGGTATCACCAGTGCTTAATTACCCCGCGCCGCGTAATCTCAAACAACTAAGACGCTTCCTTGGTATGGCATCATGGTATCGGCGTTTTATCCCCGCTTTCGCGACTCATGCCAGTCCTCTTACGCACTTGTTGAAAAAAACTACCACCTGGACATGGGGTCCGCCGCAACAATGCGCCTTCGACGAGCTTCGTACCCGCTTATCAACCGCGCCGACCTTAAGCTGCCCCAATTTCGAGTTACCTTTCGTCTTACAAACCGACGCTAGCAGCGTAGGCTTGGGGGCCGTCCTGACGCAAACGTTCGAAGAGGTGGAGCATGTCATTGCGTACGCTAGCCGTGCTTTAAATTCGGCGGAAAAGAACTACACCACGACCGAGCAAGAGTGTTTAGCCGTCATCTGGTCCGTGAGAAAGTTCCGTTGTTACCTGGAAGGTTATCACTTCACGGTGATAACTGATCACTCCAGCTTACGCTGGTTACATAACCTCAAAAATCCCACGGGTAGGCTTGGTCGCTGGGCCCTCGAAATGCAGGAATACGATTACGTGGTTATCCACCGGAAGGGCGCGTTACACCACGTGCCCGATGCCCTGTCCCGCATCCCGGAAGAGACATGTGCCTTAATCTTATCCACCACCCGAAGTACAGATCGCTGGTATAATAAAAAGTTCCGGTCGGTCCAGCGTAGTCCCGATCACTACCCCGATTGGCGGGTGGAGGACGGACAATTGTATCACCACAAGCCCCCGCCCTTACTTGCCTTAGAAAAAGGAGATTTAGATGCGTGGAAGCTAGTGTTACCTATGGAGCTACGGCCACAAGCGTTATACGAGTCCCATGATGTGCCCCAAGCTGGACACTTGAGAATGGAGAAGACGTTCCGTCGTCTGGGCCTACGCTATCACTGGCCGAATATGTTTAGGGACGTGGTGAAGTACATCCGTAAGTGCGGAGTTTGTCAACGCTGTAAGGTCGATCAGGCGCGGCCAGTAGGCTTGATGGGGAAAAGGGTTCAAGAGCAACTATGGGATACGGTAGCCGTAGACATTATGGGTCCCTTGCCTGTCAGCAAGAGTGGGTTTGCTTACATCTTAGTGCTTCAGGATCTGTTTCCTAAATGGATCGAATGCGTACCCCTCCGTAAAGCCACGGGGAAGAAAATAGCCGAGGCAATAGACGACCTAGTTATCTGCCGTTGGGGTTCCCCCCGAGTATTACTCACAGATAACGGGACCGAATTTAACAACCGGGATCTTAGGGCCTTAACTGATCGGGTAGGCATTAAACACGCCCCCGTATCACCCGCAGGCAAACCCCGTAGAGAGGGTTAATCGGGTGGTAAAAACCATGATAACAGCTTACCTGGGTAACGACCACCGGGAGTGGGACGTGCACCTGCCTGAATTACGCTTCGCGCATAACACGGCCCACCATACCTCGATACAGTGCAGCCCGGCTTACCTTGACTTCGGCCGCGAATCGGCGCCTTCGCATTGCTTGACCCCCCGACCTAGTTTAGAACTCGTACCCAGTTCGCCACGAGTGTGGAGGGAACGAATGCAACGTACCGAAGAACTACGGGGCTTAGTACGGTTGGCCCTGGAGGAAGCCCAACGGCGACAGGCTGCCTACTACAATCGCAACAGACGCGACCGCGAATATAAAGTCGGGGACTCGGTCCTAAAAAGGCAACACGTACTCTCGTCAGCTACGCAGCACGTAGCCGCCAAATTAGCCACGAAATTCCATGGACCATTTTTGGTCACCAAAAAACTCTCCCCTGTCGTCGTCGAACTAACCGACCCGGAAGGGACCTGGACGGGCAAAGCCCACGTACAGGATCTCAAACCGCATGTAACCTAGTTCTAAGCCTGATCAAACATAGTATTAATCTTAGTTGTTACCGTTTATTATTTCCACGGAGATTTTGTTTACCTTTTTTTCCGCCCGCTTACGCCTGAGCACGAGTTCCTCGCGGCTGCCTACAAACCCACCCGGAATACATCGCACCGCTGAGTTGCCTCACCCTAGCGAGACCCTGCACGGTACCACGCCTTGTTGCCTACTAAATTCTCTTGGCCTCTCTCGTAGCCTCTTCTTTTTTATTTATTTTTTTTTGCCTTGCTTGCTTAGCCACTTTCGCATGATATTCCTATAAAACGGGAGCAGGGCGGCTCACACCACCCCTTACCTTAGGTCACAGCGTCCCTTTTTCCGGGACCAGGCCTCACCCCGTCACCTCACTACCAGCATGATCCCTGCGAGTTACGCCCTGTCCATACCTGCTTGGTTGATATTACGCCGTCGTTTGCACGATAACCTTACAGCGAAACTAGTAGCTCTGCGCCCCGATATGAACCCGACGGAGACACCCGCGGACTCGACGATCCGGGGATGGGAGCTCATCTCCCCAGCATCATCCCCCGAGCCCATGAACGAGGGTGACTCGGAGTACCCGGAGTCAGACCACTCGACTCTTATGGAGCCCGAGGCCAAGTCCTCATCGATCTCGGTGATTAGTTTGAGCGACGACGCCGAGGAGGAGCTGCTAAGAGGCCTGGACGAAATCGTCCCAACCCAGGCGAAGTTGCTCCAGGACCGAGAAGAGCTAATCCCCCGGGAGGAGGCGATGCTCTTGGACCGCGACCAGGCACGCGAGGAGTTCGAGTTGGAGGAGTCCCTCCGGAGACCCGAGGAGCCTCCCCGGGGACCGGAGCAGGGAGCGCGTCAGCAGGAGGAGGTGCCACGCCCCCCATCTCCGGGAGACTTGCCGCCGCCACTCGACTTCCTGGCGGAGCTAAAACAAGTGTTGGAGGAGCTCGAGGCCCCGATTCTGCGGGACGACAACCCTGTATGGGACCCGATACGTCCCCTAACGAAGGAGCTGGCCGCCCTGGCGTATTTGCGCCCGGACTTTCTGACCGCCTTATCGGAGCTAGTCCGCGGCTTAACTCATCGGAGCACGGGGTACTGCTCGATATTCGAGGGGATTCGGCGACCCACCACTCGTGCCGTTCCGTCGGACGTGCGGGAATACCCACCGCCAGCCGGGGAGGTCGCGACGCAGACGCCTGTCCCCGAGAGGCGCGACCAAGCGGTCACGGCTGCCCCGAGGACCCGGGATGCGGGAATCCAGTTCCGAGGTCACGATGAGATCATGCCTCACACAGTGCGGTTGAGGGAAGTCGCCACACAAACGGCAGGTTCATTGGGCGCCAGAACATGCGCGAATGCCCCATCGGCAACAGTACCAACCGAAGCAGGTCCCTCGTCATCCGGACCATCACCGCCGGCCGTACCCCTGAATTGGCCATTCGCCCCCGAAAACGATGGCCCGAGGTTGGGGCACTGTTTCAACTGCGGGGACTGGCGACACGTCCGCCAAGCCTGCCCGTACCCGCCGAGCGGCCGAATATATTGCCCCCGCTGCGGGACACTGGACGTAACGGTCCGCACCTGCCCGACCCATGGGCCCATTTACGCACGAGAGCGTAGGGAGCGCCAGCGACGTCGCCGGCAGACGCCTTAGTAACCGTTCACGGTGGCCCTTCCCGCGTGCATCCGTTAGGCCCTGACTTATTGACCGTGCCGAGGCTAAGTTAGGATTGCGAGGAAAAATCGCGGGCCGCGGTGTTTTGTTTTTCTTTTCTTTTTTTGGGTCCACCCACTTTTGGGTGCGGCGCCGTCCCTTCGGGGTAAAGATCGTTTTGTTTTTCTCTTTTTTTGGGTCCACCCACTTTTGGGTATGACACCGTCCCTTCGGGGTAAAGTTTATTTTATTTCTCTTTTTTTGGGTCCACCCACTTTTGGGTGTGACGCCGTCCCTGCGGGGTAAAACTTGTTTTGTTTTTCTCTTTTTTTTGAGTCCACCCACTTTTGGGTGCGGCGCCGTCCCTTCGGGGTAAAGATCGTTTTGTTTTTCTCTTTTTTTGGGTTCACCCACTTTTGGGTGTGACACCGTCCCTTCGGGGTAAAGTTTATTTTGTTTCTCTTTTTTTGGGTCCACCCACTTTTGGGTGTGACACCGTCCCTTCGGGGTAAAGTTTATTTTGTTTCTCTTTTTTTTGGGTCCACCCCCTTTTGGGTGTGACGCCGTCCCTGCGGGGTAAAGCTTGTTTTGTTTTTCTCTTTTTTTGGGTCCACCCACTTTTGGGTGCGACGCCGTCCCCTCGGGGTAAATATTGTTTTGGTTTTCTCTTTTTTTGGGTCCACCCACTTTTGGGTGTGGCACCGTCCCTTCGGGGTAAAGTTTATTTTGTTTCTCCTTTTTTTGGGTCCACGCACTTTTGGGTGTGACACCGTCCCTTCGGGGTAAAGTTTATTTTGTTTCTTTTTTTTTTGGGTCCACCCACTTTTGGGTGCGATGCCGTCTCCTTTGGGGTAAACCTCGTTTTATTTAAGCTCAGACCGGGAATGTCAACTTTTTTATCGGGTTAATTCCGGCCTACCCAAGAAACCCATTTTATTTCCCTGACCACGTCATTTATACATGAAGTTCCAGCCTACTATGTAAACACTATTGTAAACCTACGGGTGAAACACTTGTAAAAGTTTGGAGTACATTATATAACCCTATTTAACTTCGGCGTATTATGTTATTTCCGTTAGATCGTTACCTTGTAGGTCAAACATTGCAGCATAAAAGGGCAAAGTGGTCTCGAGGAGTACTTCGGTCTGGGGGGGGGGGGGGGTCGTTGGCTGTCGATTAATAGGTCCAAACCTCAGTTGCTGATAGCCATCCCGCTAGCCGTACCGTTCATGTTTAGTATTCTTAGAGTCGGACCGTAACGAGTGGAGAAGGAGCACGCAATTAGCGTGGATGGAGGAAATAACTGGGCTCCGAGGGCGAAAGCCGAGGAATTTCTCTGTTTCAGCTCGTGTACGTGGACTCTCTGGGAAACTGGTTGATGCGGTCGTGCGACGGGCTCCAGGAGCCTGGCCATATGAGGATACCGGACGGTGGGGGCCTTACAACTACAGTCGCCGAGCGTCGTCCAACACAACCGATAAGCGAATTCTGGGGTGGAGGTTTGTGACGTGACATTTGGAGTTCCGCCACTCGTACGAATCCGTGTCGACCAGTGGACCGGATTTACAGCCCTTTTTGGCCGCCGCACGTCGACTCGCCGGGGCGTGGAAGATCGAGGACTCATCTTAGGCTAAGGAATGTAGTAATTAAGTACCATACATTATGTAGGTTTGTTAATATTATGGTAAGATCGCCGTTATTTGGAAACTCCGAGCACCGACGAACACGGCGTACCTTTAACGTGGCCTTGACCCACGAAGTGTACCTGAAACATCGCTCGCCTGAGCTTACCTAGGTGTGAGAGACTGGGGTCGGAATTTTCTTTAATCATAAAAATTAATTATTTTGTTATTTTCTTTGAGTTAGACAGTAAATGGGCTCATTCGCGTTGACTGTGACTAAAGTACGTTCGTATCAGTTCTGCCCACCGTGTTTTCTCGGGAGGGGGGAAGTGCGCTCGTGTACAATAATCGCCGAACCCATTACATTAAGAATTGAGTACCGTGCTCGTAACTCGAAACTACGTCGCTTTAGGTTCGTTCATCGGAACCTATTGAGTGGGTGACTGAAACCTTCGCTGGAAAAAGGCCAAAATTTTGATAGCCGCCCGTCGGTGTTTCGCTGTGGCAACCGAGAGTTGCAACACCCGTCGTCGTCTTCCTGGTGGCCATGGACCGCTAATCACGGCGCCTCGTCTACTGGGGTTTGGGTTCGTCTCCGCAACAGAAGTGTTGCATTACCTGGTGGTTTAAGTGTGGGCCCACCGTGAACCGATGGGACGCCTCGGTTCATGAGGGAGGCCTCCCTTTTGTCCGGAGATGTCCGCCGAATTCCCTAGAGGAAGGCAACCAGGAAGCGACCTTCAATTTCTAGTCACGAGTTTCAAGCACGGGGAAACGAAATTTGCTTGGGCCACCACTGGGCAGCGTCGAGTTCTCGTTCGTAGCTGCGTGGTGGGGGGTACGAGATCCTCATTAAGAACGAAGCCCTGATATACCGTGTAAACCACGAGAGGAAGGGAGATAGAGCGTGAGTACACGGGAGCGCGGACCTTCTTGAGGGGTAATTAGCGGTGGGAGAAGAGAGAATTGGGGAACTCTCGCCTTCGAACGAGGCGAGGAATAAATCAGTCTTCGATCGATCGTCCTTCCGGTGAGTCGTAAAATGTAAGTGCTCTCTTGGAATACTTGTTCGCACCACGTGGCTGACTTGGAGAGTTTCTCGGTGAGCCCGTTCCTCTTTATTCTTCACTTGTCTCTCGCTTCACTGCAATATTTATTTATGGGGAGTTAATTACGTTAATTATTTATCGCGTTTGGGAAAGAGGTGATCTTTTGCGATAGTCTCGCGTTCACCTCTGTTTAAAATTATTATGGCGAAATGTTGCGGTGAGGCGAGGGAGTTCGCGTTCGATCCGACTTCCTCATATTAATTATTATTCGATTTGTTGAGCTGTAATTTAGTAGAGTTAATTAAAATATCGCAGCGACGAATATTACGTCGATTGGATTTTTGGGGAAAGGATGATGAAATCCTAATATGCTGAGAATTACCTCGCCGTTGTCTCTCTCACCGCGCGCTCAAGGCCGTTAGAATATTCGCGCGTGTTTACGTTTTTTTTCTTGCTCCAGTTCGCTCTCTTTGTTCGCGTCTTTTGCGGCTCAATTTATCGGTTTGTTTTCGCCTTCGTTAGCATCGAATTCATTCTTGTACTAGAGTTATTTCCTTAAATTATTTTTCTTTGTAATTTTGCGTACAGTATGAGTTCCTGGTTATGTGCTATCGTTTCGTACCTTGACTGGGAACGTGTAGCATGCTGCCTAAACGCCAATGACACAATTTTAAGGTTTCGCTAATTACGACATCCATTATTTTGGTTATTTAGTTTGCCTAAACTTAATTATCATGCCGTCATGTTGCCTAAACGCCAAGGACGCAATTTTAAGGTTTCGCTGATTACAACATCCATTATTTTGGTTATTTAGTTTGCCTAAACTTAATTATCCTGCCGTCGTGTTGCCTAAACGCCAATGACGCAATTTTAAGGTTTCGCTGATTACAACATCCATTATTTTGGTTATTTAGTTTGCCTAAACTTAATTATCCTGCCGTCATGTTGCCTAAACGCCAATGACGCAATTTTAAGGTTTCGCTAATTACAACGCCCATTATTTTGGTTATTTGGCTTGCCTAAACTCGATTATCATGCCGTCATGTTGCCTAAACGCCAATGACGCAATTTTAAGGTTTCGCTAATTACAACGCCCATTATTTTGGTTATTTGGCTTGCCTAAACTTAATTATCCTGCCGTCATGTTGCCTAAACGCCAATGACGCAATTTTAAGGTTTCGCTAATTACAACGCCCATTATTTTGGTTATTTGGTTTGCCTAAACTTGATTATCATGCCGTCGTGTTGCCTAAATGCCATTGACGCAATTTTAAGGTTTCGCTAATTACAACGCCCATTATTTTGGTTATTTGGCTTGCCTAAACTTGATTATCATGCCGTCGTGTTGCCTAAACGCCAATGACGCAATTTTAAGGTTTCGCTAATTAAAAACGCCCATTACTTTGGTTATTTAGTCTGCCTAAACTTAATTAGCATACCGTCATGTTGCCTAAACGCCAATGACGCAATTTTAAGGTTTCGCTAATTAAAGACGCCCATTACTTCGGTTATTTAGCCTGCCTAAACTTAATGGTCATGCTGTCAGGTTGCCTAAACGCCAATGACGCAATTTTAAGGTTTCGCTAATTAAAAACGCCCATTACTTCGGTTATTTAGTCTGCCTAAACTTAATTATCATGCTGTCAGGTTGCCTAAACGCCAATGACGCAATTTTAAGGTTTCGCTAATTAAAAACGCCCCGTTACTTCGGTTATTTAGTCTGCCTAAACTTAATTATCATGCTATCATGTTGCCTAAATGCCAACGACGCATTATTGACGTTTCTTTAATTCTAACAGTTAGTTACTTCATTTATTTAAGTTGCCCAAAGTGGAATATCGTATCGTCATGCTGCCTAAACGCCACTGACGCATTATTCGCGTTTCTTTAATTCTAACATTTTGTTATTTTGTTTATCTCGGTTGCCCAAAGTTGAACCTCGCATCGTCATGCTGCCTAAATGCCCACGACGCATTATTAACGTTTCCCTAATCGTAACGGCCAGTTTGGCCGGTATTTAAGTTGCCAAAATTCGAAGATGGCATGGGCATGTGGCCGAAACGCCGGTGATACCGTAACGATGCTGGCGAAAGTTAAGGGCCAAGGGTTTCGTTTATTTAAGCTGTCCGAATGCGAATATTGCGTAGGCCTGTGGTCTAAATGCCGACGGCACGTGGTTAATGTCGCGTAGGTCAAAAAGCCCAAGTAGATCGCGGGTTCAGTTTGGCTAATTTCGAGTATTGTTTGTGCGGCTTATGGTTGAACTTTGTATCAGCGAGTGTCTGTATCACCTAAGGACCATTTTGTTAAATAAATCTTATTGTTCAAAACTTCAATACTCCGCCTCGCCTATTATTTTCTTTGTTTGTAATGTTACTCTCTCCCCGGGATCAGCCCCTCTACCATTTGGTATCTCAGTTCGAGCTGAGTAGCCGGACCGTCCTCGGTCACCTGTTTTGTGTAGTTCGGATAATTGCTGGTGGCGGGGTTGGACGAAATAAAAGTCGGTATTACCGGCGGTACTGTCGTACCTGGCGCCCAGCCCAATCCCGTCATCAGGCTACTTGCCCGGTTAGCGGGTCAGGTGAGCCGAGAAGGGACGGATCGTACCCTTCGGGGAAAAATCACGTTACAGTACATGTGCATAACTGGTGAGGTTATCTCACGTGGTGAGGCCTCGAGGCGGTTCGGCAGACACTGGCTCGCGCAAGCGCACAATGTCCGAATGAGAGAACCGATAAGTGCTGCCCTCTCTATCGGCGCTAGGTCTTGCTCTTACCCGTCGCCAATATATGACAATTTCCCTCATAATGAATAAATCATAACTCACAATGGGCCTATGTAGGAATTATCGATACGGGGATGATCTCACCTAGAAACAAGGTCAAAGATAAACTTATTTTCATGTTTGAAGACATTTTAATAAATTATATACGTGGCTGTGCTTCCGTACAATAATATAATTGAGAAACAAATTCTTTAAATATTAATTTAAGGTATTGCAACGAAAGGGGTGGTTTACCCCCTTAAAGCGATTTTTTCGTAAAAACCACAAAACGCGTATCGATTAGTTCTTCGACCTCTACAACATGCAATTGGTTGCCTTCGAATCGGAACAATAGTTTTTACGGTACAAAATAAAATTATCAAATTAGGGGTTGTTAACCCCTTTCCCCTAAAAAGTCTAAATTGCGTTTTCGATGACTCATCAATAGAAACATTTCAGCGTTGGTTTCATTCGAATACGTCAAGTGCTTCTATTCGAAACTGAGAAACAACCCCGTTCGGTGCCCATCTTTGGGGGCTGTTTTTACCCCTTTAAACCGTTTTTGGGCCGATAAAAAAAATACATGTCTCTTAGTTTTCGATGTACTACACCATATATAAATTAGATCAAAATCGAAAGGGTCGACCTACCTAGGGTTCCTTGTCAGAAATAAATCGCGAATATAGTCGGGTACAAACTCATGCAAGATCTTGAAAATTAAAATTCCCTGGAAATACTGCCTACGATCTTTCATCGTCAACCAGCCCAGTTGACGTCGATAAGGGGTGCTATGCTCATCACTTCTCAAGTCGAAGATGAAACGGATGCACGAATTCATAAGTCTTTGGAGCTTAGAATCAAGTTCGTCAGTCAGATGGTGATAGATAAGACAGCAATAATCCAGGTGTGGGAAAATCAGCGTTGTAACTAACTTGATTCTAAGCTCGATAGCTAATGAGTTGCGATGAAATTTTAATTTGTGCAGTGCTGCATAAATCTTACGTGAAATAGCTGAGACATGATCGTTCTAAGTTAAATTTGATGATAGAATAACTCCTAGGTTACGAGCGTCTTTGACGAAGGGCAGAAGAATGTTATTAATATAAATGTGCGGTAGATTATCAAAATTTAGGTGTCGCACACGAGCGTTGCTACCCATGACCAAAACTTTGGATTTTGAGATATTCAGGGATAATCCATTGGTGGAGGCGTATTGAAAAATTTCATTCACATCGTGACTCACCATGCCGAGTGCTTGATTCAGTTCATGAGGTTTGCAGCTCATGTAGATCTGCGTGTCGTCAGCAAAAATCATGTGATTAGTAAATCGTAGGTTTTTGGCGATATCATTAATGAAAATTGAAAACAAAAGAAAACCGAGCCCTGCGGCACTCCCAATATCGTGGGTAACCAGGCAGAACATTTACCAGACGAGTCAACGACCGCCTAAGTTCAGCTTTCAAGATACGACTGGATGAGATTGATAGACGCATGATCAAAGCCGATCGATTTAAGTTTGCCCAGCAGTAGTTTGTGAGAGATAGTGTCGAAGGCTTTACTGAAATCAAACAGTACAAGGATCATGAGTTCACCATTATCAATTGCCAGCCTAGTGTCGTCGCAAATCCGGAGCAGGGCGGTTTAAGTATTGTATCCACTACGATAGACGGATTGCCTAAGGTCAAGGATCTTATTTGACTCTAGAAAATGCTCAATTTGCGGCTGAACAGCATGCTCGAAGAGTTTTGAAAATTCGCATAAATTCGCGATCGGCCTTGTGTCAGATGGTGACTGGGGGAGTTTACATTTTAGGAGCGGGCGAATATAGGCTGTTTTCCACGCCGCAGGAAAGTAACTGTTTGAGATAGATATGTTAAAAATTTCAGTAAGTGGATTTATCAGAGTTTCTGTGGCCTTGAAAATTGAAAAGGCAGAGATGTTATCAGGTCCTACAGCCAACGAGGTGCTAGGCAAGAAATGAAAAAGTTTGCGCACAGTTTCAGGCGAGATTGCTTCGAAAGAAAACATAGGTTCACCTTGTGGATAGTTGGAAACGTAGTCAGAAACTTCATCCCGACTACCTGTACTTGGAGACTGTGATATGGAAGTATAATATACATTTAGATTGTCAGCTGTGAAATACTGAAGAGGAGATTGCTGTGGCGATTTTATGAGACCCATGGCCGCTACCTGTTTCCAAAGCTTCGCAGGGTCGTTTATGGAATTTAGTTTATTAAATTGATAAGCGTTCTTAGCTTGTCTCATGTCAATAGTGAGTTTGTTACGGAAAGCTCTGTAAAGCAGCCATGCCCAGGAGACTGTTCGCACGCTTTGCTCTCTTGTACAGTATACAACGCTCTCTAATCGTACGACGCAATTGATTGGTAAGCCATGGAGCGGATGGTTTAGAGATGTGAAATATTTTTGAGGGTGCATGTCTGTCCATGGCTCTAGAAATGGCATTTGAAGTAAGTCCAACGACCTCATCAATTTTGGAAGTAGAACTATTGTCAATAGTTACTAAGGCGCGAATGTTAGGCAGTAAAGACTGTACCGTGTGTGAGTACCGTAGTGCATCGAATTTTGCTAATGAGCGGCGAATGTTGGTGCGAGATCTGGCTGTAGTAGTTTTGAATTTGTATGATAAACTGAGAAGATCATGGCCATTAATAAAAGGTGTTTCCGATTTAGAGTAGGCAACCACTTTATCATCATCATCGGTAATAATGACGTCGATCCAAGAGTCTCTGGTGGTCGTGTGAAAGGTCGAATCAGAATTAATAAGATAGAGTGCAGAAGAAAACACGAAATCTCTAAGAAATCGGGCCTCAAAGTTGTTGGTCAGCAAATTACAGTTAAGATCATCTGTGATTATGATATTGGCATATGAATGTGAGAATTGTTCAAATGCACTGATGAAATTTTGGAATAGAAGACCTTTAGGTCGTCTGTAGACGGAGGCTAATAATAGTGAAGCAGAATTGTCTTGTTTAATCTCAAGGAGGATAAACTCAGGCGCGTTTGAGAATTCACTCGGCGATAAAGCTAAGATCTTCACTCTAAGGGAATTATGTACGTAGCAAGCTACTCTTCCCCCCTCTTTGCACTCTCTGTCATTTCTGACAAGGAAATAGCCGTCAATACTCACCAATGAATCCGCAATATGCGAATGGAGCCACGTCTCCGCTACCGAAATGATGTGAAAGAAATTTTCATAGAAAAAGAGCCTAATTTGATCTATATGGGCTGGCACTGAGTTGGCGTTGAATTGTCTAATTTTCAAGTGGTGAATAGGATATAGATCGGAGCCGAGGGACCTAGCCTGGACATCTAAAGGTGTCGAGACCATCGACTCCGCCGCAAGTCAGCAAACTTTAGTCAGATCATCATGAGACTTAATCTGTAGTCGTGGTTGACCCTCACCTTTTCTCAAGTAAATCTTTCCATCTCTAATCCAAAGAAACCGCCAGCCAGACTCAGCTGTTTTTTTCTTAGTATTATAATGAAGATGATAAGTAGGTTGAACGAGTATTCCATTCAATTTAATATTGAAGTTTGACGTGACATCGGAGCAGTCCTCTGTTACGTCCTAGGGTCTACCCCTTAACGTTGGCTAGTTGGGTCTATCTAAAAATAAAAGAAAAAGCATTTTTATAAATTATCGTCTCTTTTAAATTTCAATATTCATATAGGAAACTCACCTCGTACCCGAACTTCTCGAAATACCCTCGGAAAGGTCAAAATAGAAATAATAATAATAAAAATAAAAATCTTCTGAACTATGAATCGAGCTGTAGTAGTACTGTTTTTGAGCCAACCCGTACTAACCATACGAGTAGACCTGCGTTCGCTTACACGCGCGGGTTGACCGCCTGCAAGGCCACTCACTAGCTTATCTCCGCGTAAAACGCCAGAAAACAACTAGTAACAGATGACGAATTCAATATTCGAGACGAATTCCTCGCCAATAACCCTGTGATTCGAGTGCTCACATGGACACGCGATAACAATCTATCAACGAAAAAATAAAATCATGAACGCGTGTTTCATTAGTTAATAATTACCAAACGTAGCAAAACATGTAAAATCGATATATTTACACCAAAAAATGGAAAATAAAGAGACGAGTGAATTACCCATTTTTATTTGCGACAAAAATTGTAACAGTTTACAATAATAAACAAAATTACATACTTTACAATTATGGAATTCTATTGGGAAATATATTTTACTAATTAGTTACCGGTACATATATAAAAGAACGGGTGAACGTTTAATTAATTTAGGAGTGTTAAATAGATACGTTATATATATTCATCTCGACCGCACACCAAGCGAAAAGAAAAGGCCAAAAATATATACTTACCTACGCATTTATTGAAGCAAGGAGTACACATACGTACCTAGTCACCTATATTCAAGGGTACATAACTACATCCGGTACGAAGTCCAGTACATAAAATTATTACATATACTAAATCATCATTATATCACTCACACGGGAATAAAGAAGTCTTTCGCTGACTGCCATTATCAGCAAAAGTCTCCAGACGTAACCCGATACCTTTCGTCCGGCGTTAGCGCGATACCGCGAGCTCGGTACAATTCGCTACAAAGTACATCCTACGTACAGCCGATTCAAACACGAAGTAATTTTTGAAACAGAAGATACACAATTATTATAAACAATCAACGAATAAATTATCATAAACAATTTTACTTATCTATTCGCCGAACGTCCAAAAACCTCGTAAACGGAAAATACACAAAACATTATAAATAATTAGTTAACAATTATCATAAACAATTTTACGCACTTATTCAACAAACGACCCCATATTGAAAAATCAAAGAAAGGAGAAAGAAAGATATCAAAACCGGTAAATTGTCAAGTCAATAATTAATTAACTAAGGTTAATTAATTATTGATGTCCTAATAAACTAAGGACACACAAACTTGTACTTACTCCAAAATAAGTCGAGAAGACATGTAAAATTAATGAATACTCATTGATTAATCAATAATTAAAAATCGAAATATATTATAAAAGGAACGGTATGTAAAGAACGAAATCGTACACTCGCACATAAACACCCATGTACAAAAACACTTGCTCAGCGAGAGCAGAGTAACGAAGGCATAAAAGTATGCGTCAGCTTACACAGTCAAATGTAGGGCTATCCACGATTCACGTACATGCTCGGAGAGTCTCAGCGAGCCCCCTTATAAAAATGTGTAGGTGCGGGCCGCAAAATCAGTTCTCGATCTCCCGTCAGTTAGTCTGTGCCCCTCCGGCTACTCAAAAAGTCTGCACACTGTCGCCGCGCATAAAATAAAAATCGAAAAATCTCTTCTGTATTTCGGAAAGGTATTTGAAAAACGTAACAATATATTTTCTCTGATTATATTTCGAAAAGTTTTGGAAAAGTGTAACAACGTATTTTCTCTGATTATATTTCGAAAAGTTTTGGAAAAGTGTAACAACGTATTTTCTCTGATTATATTTCGAAAAGTTTTGGAAAAGTGTAACAACGTATTTTCTCCGATTATATCTCGAAAAGTTTTGAAAAAGTGTAACAATATATCTTAAACTAAAAGGTGAAACTGTGTCTTAAATCATTTATTTAAATAACACACCCTCGTGAACCTGTTTTTTTTATCTTCGGCACTTAATTAAGAACCACCGATCATCGTTATCTTGTTCGAAATTCAGATATTTTTGTTGTGTTATTTCAAACCCTCGAGTTTTTCGTGGATCTAACAAATTCCAAATTTTTACCATTTTTGTGACTAAATTTCCAACATTTCTCGTGATCTCCAACACCAAACAGATTCTTCGTAAATTTCTATTTCAGTCTTTTCCCGCGAATTCTATTCCAGTTCCCGCGAATTGTTATTTTATTCAGTTACGCAAATTAGAAAATGTTATACGAGCCTGATGTTTTATTAATTTTGGGAAAATCGTGAATTCACCCGATATTGTCAAATCTCGTATTTCACCAGAATTTTACTCGATTTTGGCGATTGTTCTACGAATTATTAAATCGCAATTAATTTCCTTAATTTGTCAAACAAAACTTAATCCTATCTCTCAAACTGGCGGTCATATGGTGCTATACTCAAGCACGTCTGGCTGTACGGTTACCTACGCTACTTGTATCACCAGTGCTCTAGAATCTTGCACGTTGGTACGCACCTCTACCTAAACTCCTTACGGTCACCGTGCCGGGAAATTTGGCACGTACTGTACTCTGCTTTGGGTTGCTCAGTGCTGGAGGATTTGGCACGTCAACCTTCATTCCTCTTACCTATTCTAAAACCTAAACAGTCACTGTGCTGGAAGATTTGGCACGTACTGTACCCCACCTTCCGTTGCTCGGTGCTAAGGAATTTGGCACAACTAACTGCTTTTATCCTTACCCTAAAATTTGGGAAATTTCAATAAAAGGAGAACGCATAATCAATTTATCGAGTAAGATCTTTGCTATGCCCAGAAGGCGAGGCGGTGTTAAATTTCGAATTCGCCGAGCTATCGCCATCGAGTGCAATAAACCCGCTCAAAAACCAGGGAATAATAAACGACGGTCGTCTACGTCGGCGGAAGTGTCTATCTTCGAACGTTCTCGTGCGAATCTTAGTGCCGATAAATCCGGCCCGACCCTCGCCAGTTTCGATTTTAATTCAGTTCCGAAAAATCTGCGCATTGTATCGAACATCATCTTTCGTAAGGACATCTTCATCATCGATACGAGTCTGCCGTACCCGTCGGGACGTTTAGTGGGCACAAACCCCTATTTTCATCGCGAAGTATACAGGCCAGAGTGCGAGACCATCTCGGAAGCTTCAACCGAATCGAGGTCATCTACACCAACAGGCATCGAGATCATTACATTGGACTAAAATTACGCATCACCACACAACCCACGTGGACGGTAAGCGATTATTTTTATTAATATTATCATTGTCACCCGGGGACTATTTCACGCACACAGGTTCCGGTCCTAGGAGGGAAGATCTCACCTTCCTAAATTCGGGATCTAAAATATTCCTACACGTCGTTTCCCCGTGTATCACTTCGAATTAATTAAATTCGCAAAATCCGGGCATTTAAACGTACGACGTAACACCTCAAATACTTCAGAGTGCAGAATGTTTCCCTTGGCACGCTTTTTCTCCAGAACTATTTTTCTGACGCTGCCGGTTGTAAGAGTGACAACATACGATATGTTACTATTTGGTTGTGAGGCAATTTTTACTGAACGATTTTTTCTCGGCAAGATACGCACGCTCAAAATGTGTGAGGACAGCTCTGAAATTCCTAAGAGTCGGAATATTCTAATGACAATATCATGTGGAGATATGGACGATTCAGATGGAATTCCAGACAAAATTAGTTCATTGGACGTATCTGCATAGTCTGCTAGTGAATTACGAGTGTTGCTTTTTAGTCAATTTAATTCATTTAGTAAAGCTCGATTTGATTTTTCGAGTTCTGATATTTTTGATTCATGACTTTTGACCGCGTCATCGATAATCGGTATTTTTTCAAGTAATTGTCTGAACTCGAAATTAACAGCGCTTTGGCGTTCGGTAAATACAGAGATCTTATCATCAGTGCCCGCAAGTGTAGAAGAAAGCGCAGAAATGTTAGCATCCGTAGAATCAAGTCTAGCCAAGATTTGAGCAAGCATAGCGTTAGTGGTATTAATGTTTGATGGGAGATCAGCTGCTTTAGAGTTACCGGCATTAATATTTCTACCGCTTAGCGCATTGTGGGAATTTCGGCGATTTGTCATGGTTGCCTTTAAAGTTGTGGAGATTATTGACAAGTTCAATTTGCAGAATTCGTTAGCTAATTTAGTGGGTAAATAATATTTTACACAGCCTTGATGAAAAGAACGCTCACAAGTTACGCGCAATACAGGAGCTTCGATAACTCGTTTTCTAGATTTAGAACAGATAGGGGGCATACAGGTGGACACAGCGACAATCTTTAGATAGATTCCAATCAGTTTACAAATTTACAGCAATTGAGAAAAAAAAATTTGACTAAATTTGACAGCTGAGAAGCTGCGACTATCATGATAGTTAACCGGAATTCTAGAAAAATTACTAGAGATTAAGACATTTCGAAATTTATAAAAAATTAATTAACCCATTAACGCCGAAGAATCGTGTTTTTTTTTCTCATTTTCAAGCTAGATTCTTATCATCGAAAAAAAATCATTTGCAAATAAAAAATATATTCCCTTGTACTTTCGAGTGTCCCCTTTCCGAATCCGGAGTCAAAATTGAGTTTTGTCCATTAGAAAAAAAATATGGCCGTTTTTAAACAAAAAAAACCGAAAAAATCGAAGACATTTTTTTTTCAATATTTTTTTTCTCATTGAAGACGCGCGAGGACCCCCCCTTTTTCTTCAACCATGAGTGCACAAAATAGTTGTAGTTTAAGAATATATTTTTTTAATTTGTCGACATTGACATTTTCACCCCCAAAATGGCGCTTTTCATCCCTTCAGCAGGAAGACAATTTTCACTCTCGGTGCCCGACAAAAAAAATATTCAAATCTTAACGAAAATTGGTATCCCGGGGTTTTCAAGGTCGCTGATTACGATTCCGCCCTCAAAATTCGAAAATTCAGAATGGCGGATCCAATATGGCGGACCCAAATTCAAAAACTTACTTGAATCGGATGAAATGTGGCACTCGGGGGTTTTCGAGGTCGCTGATTACAAATCTGCCCTCAAAATTCGAAAATTCAAAATGGCGGATCCAATATGGCGGACCCGAATTCAAAAACTTACTTGAATCCGATGAAATGTGGCACTCGGGGGTTTTCGAGGTCGCTGATTACAAATCTGCCCTCAAAATTCGAAAATTCAAAATGGCGGATCCAATATGGCGGACCTAAATTCAAAAACTGTATGAATCGGATGAAATGTGGCACTCGGGGGTTTTCGAGGTCCTTGATAACGAATCTGGCATCATCATTTCAAAATTCAAAATGGCGGATGCAATATGGCGGACACCTTCCCGTTAACACCCAGTTATTATCTAACGTTTATTGAAGAATTGACAACTTTATATATTGACAAATTGACAAATTTATAGAAATTCATCACTCCGCATTACTCAACGGATAAACTTATAATTCCTTATTCTACTTAAGAGTATTACCCAGAGAATTACTTAAGAGCATTATCCAGAGAAAACGACATGGACGTGGTAGAAATCCTTTCTCCTTTGGGGTGCTTGATTTGAGTGAGTCCCCTTGCCTCTCACTTTTTGGGGTGCTTGATTCGAGTGAGTCCCCTTGCCTCTCACTTTTTGGGGTGCTTGATTCGAGTGAGTCCCCTTGCCTCTCACTTTTTGGGGTGCTTGATTCGAGTGAGTCCCCTTGCCTCTCACTTTTTGGGGTGCTTGGTTGTAAATGCGCCCTTTGCTTATCCCCGAAGCCTGATTACGTGTTTCGCTTTCATACAAGCACTACAGAAGTAAGCATTACAGTCCTTACAGTACGTATATGTTCTTATTGGACAGATTGAACAACGAGCTTGTTTGCTGTGACGGAAAGTATCGTGTGCTTTGTTCCGTTTTAGTTTTCCCCTCTCTAAGTAATATTTAGCAATCGAAATTGCGAATTGCTTTGAACCAATTTTTTTGTTTTATCTCCAGTTGCGTTGAAAATCACGACTGAGTTCACAATGGCGGCCTGTATAAATCTAATAAAGACGACCCATGTCCATTTTTTTGAACGGATACTTGGAAGCAAGTTGTTGCAATGTCCATCGTGAACGTCTACTCCGCCCATGAATTTATTGTAGAGATGAAATGCTTGTGGAAACGGAATCTCAATTTTTGAATGTGCACTCGAGCTAAATCTCTTAGACGGTAATAGAGGAGTCACCCCTGCAGCGGTAGAAGCGATCGAAACTGGTTTCGAGTCTACGATAGTTATGTAGTTTATTCCGCTGTTTTGATCATGCTTTACAACATACGTACCTCGTGGAGACTTTTTGTCGATTACATTTTTTTCTTTGACTCGATTTTCTCTTATAGTTCCTGTACATTGTAAACCTAACTTTTTCAAATGTACTAGATCGAAATTCGTAAAAAAATTATCGCAGTAAAGATGGAACTGAGATATCTTCTTAGGAGGGATAGATTTGAGAAATGGATCCAATAATTGCATCACTATACGAGAACCTAGAGCACATTTACCCAATTTATCTCCAATTGATGAATTTTTTCCACAATATAAATCGAGATTCAACAGGTATCCATCGGCGGTGCAAAGACCCCAAAATTTTAGTCCGAATCGTATGGGTTTTCCCCGGATAAACTGTTTTAGCGATGTTCTTGCATATGATTTGGCCATCATTTCGTCAACAGATAACGCAGTCTTCCACAAGCCAAACTGACGAATATTTCTCTGAAATAATTGTAGTAATTTACGAACGCGCCATGCCTTATCACTGGGATCATTGTCTTTAGGCATCGAATACTTTAATTCTGATTTGATTTTCTCAAATGTATCGCGTTGCATTGCAGAAGAAACCACCTCACATAATAAGAAGGGATCAGATGACCAATAGTCTCTTTGAGATTTTCTTTTATTGAACGAGCTTACAATGATGATGCCAATGAAAGTATTCAAATCATCCAACCGCAATTCAAACCCATTCTCTTTACATGAGTCAATAATGTATGTTTTCATTTCCATGCAGAAAAACTTTTCAAACAGTTGTATCGGCTCACTTTTTTGAATACTTTTTTTTACACCGTCAGTTAGTAATAATTTGTCTTCAGTCTCATTCGGGTAGCTCTTTTCACCAACCATCCACTTATATTGGTGATCTCCTTCCAATTTACATTGATTATCTGTGTAATTTTCCGATGCTTGTTTATAAGTGATACTCGAAAGGTGATCGTTTGATTCAAAATCAGAATCGGAATCACTAGAACAACCAGAATTGTCTGGATTCGGAATCGCGACGAGCTCGTCACAATTATCGTCAGAAGTATCCATTTCAAACTCTACATGAGAAGGAATAGATTGC